>CAKJTW010000715.1:0-22823 GCA_917880005.1 Nanger dama
CAGACAACTACCCAGATCCAGCGGTCCCATCCTCCCCCAGCTGCTTCCAACCCAGTGCCACAAGCACACCCCTTGCCAACCACAGCCCTGGGGCTTTAGCACACAGGTCCGCCCAAGAGGCCGTCCTGGGTCCACCCTGGTGTGTCCCTCACCGTGGCTCTCAGGACAGGCATCCCCAGGCCTGGGGCTCCCTGCTCCTCAGTCCCCACACAGGGGGATCAGCTCTGCCAGGCAGGGCCTATCGGCCAGCAGGAGCAGACTGAGTTTGCTGTTGTTAGTTGCTAAGTCATGCCTGGCTTTGCAGCCCCACAGACTGCAGCACACCCAGCTTCCCTGTCCTTCACCCTCTCCACTGAGTCAGAGACGCCATCTAACCATCTCATCCTCTGTCACCCCCTTCAACTACATGGACCTTTGTTGGCAAAGTGATGTCTCTGCTCTTTAATACATTGTCTAGTTTTGTCATAGCTTTCCTTCCAAAGAGTAGCATCTTTTAATTTCATAGCTGCAGTCACCATCCATAGTGATTTTAGAGCCCAAGAAAATAAAATCTGTCACTTTTGCCACTTTTTCTCCATCTATGTGCTATGAAGTGATGGGACTAGATGCCAAGATCTTAGTGTTTTGAATGTTGAGTTGAATAGTGTCTCCCAAAATTTACATCTACGCAGAACCTCAGAACATAACCTTGGAAGAGGGGCTTTCCGGTGTGATGAGCTAAGAGGAGACGAGGCTGGGCCCAGGGTCCTCACCCCAAGAGGAGACGGCATACAGGGGACGTCACCTGATTTTAGCTGTCCGGGTTGTGGGGACCTGACTTAGCAGCCCCAGGACACCAGCACAACCACCATCCCACCCGAGTGCAGGTGTGATGGCGGTACTCCCCTCCCCGGGCTTCCTCTGACCTCTCTGGTCAGCTCTGGGGGCACACGCTTGGCCCCGGCCTCACTGGACACACCCAAGTCAGATGCAGAAACAGCTCTCCTCTGATAATTTAGATGAAATGAACCAAATCCCCCAAACCACAAACAACCAAACCTACTCAAATGTAACAGGTACTGTATAGTCCTATAACTGTGAGGACATTGAATTTGTAGTTATAACTATGAAAGAGAAATGCCCAGGCCCAAGTGGTTTTACCGGTGAATTCTAGTGGTGGTGGTTTACTCGCTCAGTGGTGTCCAACTCTCTGCGAACCCATGGACTGTAGCCCACCAGGCTCCTCTGTCCGTGGGGATTCTCCAGGCAAGAATACTGGAGTGGATTGCCATAAGGAAATGGCAATCCAGGGGATCTTCTTCACCCAGGGATCAAACCTGGGTCTCGTGCATTGCAGGCAGAAAGGAAGAAATAACAGTCCTACCTGATCTCTTCCAGAAAGTAGAAAAAGAGAGAACACTTCCCAAGTCAGCTTTATCCAAACCAAATTAAGAAAGAAAATCAGAGACCATCACCCCTCACAACACAGAAAACAAGCCACTGATCAAGTGGGCTCTGCCTAGGAATGCATAGCTGCTTCGAAACTCAAAAAGCAGTTAAAAGACCAAATAAGAGAAACCACACAATCCTATCAATAGAGGTGGAAAAAACATCAGACAAAATTCAGTATCTATTCACGATAAACAGCAACCACCTCTCAGCAACCTGGGACGAGAGGTTCCTGAGCCTTACAAAAGGCGTCGACACACCCACAGCCACCACCCCTCAGTGGGGAGAGCCACACAGCGGTCAGCTGGAGACTGACCCCTGTTTGGAGGAGCTGGGGCAGGGTGGGAGGGGGCAGACAGTCCAAGGAAGGCCAGATGGCTACCAGTGCCAAGTGGGAGAAGCTGGCAGACAAGCGCCACGTCCCACACAGAATCACACTAGGGTCTCCTCCTCAGGGCAGGGGCCCCAGCCCGGGAGCCACCCCTGCTCCCCCAGGCCCAGTGGTGAGCCGCGGTCAGGCCCAGGGTAGGCCTGCAGATGCCCCTGCCCCTCGGAGGCCGGGTCTGAAGGGGCTGCACCTCCATGTGAAGCCCCCAAGTCCAGGTTCAGCCAAGGTGAGTGCTGGCCCGCCACTGCCTGCCAACAGCTCCCAGGAAGGGGCACCCTGAGGGAGCGTCACCATGTCAACAGGACCCCTGGACTGTCACGCTGACCTCTGGAGGTGAGAGGCTGGCACTGGGCCTGGAGACCTGCCCCCTGACTGACCAGGTCTGGTCTAGGCAGCCTCCCCATGCCTCATTCCACCACCATTTTGACAGCTTCATGGTGATTTTCATACTCATGAGCCGAGAGCCTGTGTGTTGGCCACAGTGCGTCCCCTGGAGCTGCCTTGACTGGTCTGTGGTTCCAGGCCTCGGCCTCACTTGGACCAACATCTAGCACCCGTGGGCAGAGCTGGACCAAGGGACAAGGGCCTTTCTGCTTGCAGCCCCACGTCGTGCAAACACTGGGTAGAACTAAGGGGAAGCGGCCTGGCCATCCCCCATGGAGGTTCTCAAACCACACTAATCTAATCTAACCTATTTCACATGAGTCTTAGACTCTGCCAGTGAGGAAAAGCCAAAGGAAAAATAACAAATAACGAAAAGCACACAGATGTGTTTCCTGGTTCTGCTCACACAGGAGAAGAGGAGCCTGCCTCCCTTTGGCTGTTTCCCCACAACCCTGACTCAAACCTCTTCTGCTCTGATGCCAGCTGTGGTGGTAGGGCCTGCTGCTGCCTCTGACGGTGGGGCCCTACCTCCAGTCTCTGTCCTATGGAGACACCTCCAGACAGCCAGCAAGGAAACCCTGGGTGGTCCAGTGGTCAGGACTTGGCCCCTGGGGGGCAGCCAAACCTGCTGGGGGTCTGCCCCCAACTCAAACCCACTCCAACAACCTCCCAACTTAGATAGTCCAGGCCCCCTACCTCGGCACACACCACTGCCAGACACCGCCCCCAACAGGCCACGCCCACCAGCAACCCTCAAATGCTTCCCTGCCCAGCCTCCCACTCCCTCCTCCACTCTCTCCTCCAGCCTTGCCGCCACCCCAACCTAAGCTTGCCCCCCAGCACAGCCAAGCCCCCCAGCCTGAGGCCCTAGGCCCCGCTCCCTCGACAGCCTCCACCTCCATGTGGCCCCTGGAAACCAGCCCGACACCCGATCAGCATGGGTAAGTCACCAGACCCAGCCCTAGAAGTACCTACCCGCCCCCTGGAGTTCTCCTCCCCCCCACCCAGGAGCTCACAGCCGAGCCCCCAAGGCACAACGAGGAAGAAGTCCACCTTCGGCCTGCGGACTGCCGTGCTCAGGGCCACCTCTGAACCGCTCACTTCTCCCTCCAATCACTCTGGGCCCTGAGTGTGTGCGGGCCCGCAGGAGGATGCGCGAAGGCACTGTGGCTCCCCAGCCCCACTCCCCCACGGGCTCCAGGTTCCCACCTGAGCTGGTTGAGACGCCCTCACACAAGGAGCACGGCCCCCCGAGGGTGCACATGCACAGCACCCCACGGATCTGGCCCGGCGAGCTGGGCAGGGACTCCCACCCACTGAGCCCAGAGGTAATGGTAAACAGGTGTGACTCAAGCCGAGCTGTGGAAATCTGTTACACAGCCACAGAAATGTTACAAAACTGATCATAATGCAATAAGGCCACAGGTTATGAAGTATCAAAAAGAAGACAGAAAAAGACTTCCATGTGGAAATTTTTTTAATTGCTAACTCCTGGATGTGTGGGCAAAAACAGCTAAAACTACAGAATTTCTAGCAAGATAATGATGTGAAAACACTACATACCAAAATCTTTGAAATACATTTAAAGCACTGATCATAGGACAATTTACAGTATTATTTAAAAAAACGAAAACAAGTTTAATTCCCAACCCAAAAAAGCTTAGAAAAAGAACTAAGTAAATCAATAAAGAGCATATGAAAGGAAATACTGAAAAATGAGAACGGACATGACAGGGTAAAAAACAGAAAAAGCACAGTCATGGTTAGTAAACCAAAATCCTAATTTTTAAATTAACAGAATATGTCAGCTATTAGTTACCTTAACTGAGAAAAGAGGAGAAAGCCAGGTATACAAAATAAGAAGTAATAAGGGCAAATAATCATTGAAACGATAGAAATCATGAAAAGAGCCCACTTTGTATCAGGCTCTACAAATGAGTCTGAAGACATAGAAGAAATAGGAAATGTCCTGGGGAAATACACACCCAAACTGACACTGTTAGAGATGGAAAACTCAGAGCTATTTCCATGGAAAAAAAAGTTACCATAAACCACCCCAATCCACCCTACCCTCCCAAAAAATTAGGCATAGATAATTTCACAGATAAATTCTACCAAATCTTTAAGGGCCAAATGGTCTTAAAGCTTTACAAATCATCCCACAATGTTGAAATGAGGTGGTAACTTTTATATTCTTTTTCTAATGCAAGAAGAAAACTGGTAACCTAACCACAATAAGGATAGTATGAAAGAAGACATTTACAAACCAGCAGAACTTACTAATACTGATGCGAAAGCACTAACCGGAACATTGGCCATCAGAATGCAACACTGTATGGGGAAAATAAGACACCACACCAAGGGGGATTTATCCCAATACTCCGCAAAGTTACCACACTATCAGAAATTTGATACAGAAAATTCACTATATAGGTACATTTCAGAAGAAAAATCACGTGATTATCCCTATAGGTGCAAAAAGCACTGACAGGGACTTGCCTGGTGGTCCGATGGCTAAGACTCCAAGCTCCCAATGCAGGGAGCCTACATTCGATCCCTGGTCAGGGAACTAGATCCCACGTGCCACAAATAAGCCTGGGCACTGTAACTCCTGAGCCTGTGTGCCATAACGAAGACCCAACACAGCCAAAATAAATAAATGTTTTTTTAAAGCCCTGACAAAGTTTAATTTTCTATATAGAATTTCTGGGAATGAAGTAACTTTGGAATCTTGGGAAAAATCCGCCTGGGTTGTTCAGCTCAGCTCAGTCGCTCAGTCGTGTCCAACTGTCTACAACCCCATGGACTGCAGCACACCAGGCTTCCCTGTCCATCACCAACTCCTGGAGCTTGCTCAAACTCATGTTCATTGAGCCGGTGATGCTATCCAACCATCTCATCCTCTGTCACTCCCTTCTCCTCCTGCCCCTAATCCCTCCCAGCATCAGGGTCTTTTCCAAAGAGTCAGATCTTCACATCAGGTGGTCAAAGTATTGGAGTTTGAGCTTCAGCATCAGTCCTTCCAATGAATATTCAGGACTGATTTCCTTTAGGATTGACTGGTTGGGTCTCCTTGCAGTCCAAGGGACTCTCAAGAGTCTTCTCCAACACCACAGTTCAAAAGCATCTATTCTTTAGCGCTCAGCTTTCTTTATAGTCCAACTCTCACATCCATACATAACTACTGGGAAAAAAAAAATCCATACATGACTACTCTTTTTCCTCAAGCAGAGTTGTATTCTGATGACCAATCTTTCAGTTAGTGCTTTTGCATCTAAATTCAACAACTAGAGGGACTTCCCTGGCGGTTCAGTGGTTAAGAATCTGCCTCGCTATGCAGACCCCTGGTCTGGGAACCTTGCCATGGACCCCTGGTTGAGGAACTAAGATCCCACATGCTGTGGGGCAACAAAGACCAATTGCTCTGGAGCCCGCACTCCACAACTAGAGTCCATGTGCCACAACTAAGACCTGACACAGCCAAATAAATAAATATTAAAAAAATATTCAACAGCTGCAGGTGACAGCTGCATTGGACAGCAGGCTTAGCCCTAAAGAATCAATGGGGAAAACAGACTCAAACGATAAGTGAGTTCACAAAGGCATGAAATTAACACACAGAAATCCAGAGTTTTCTGTCCACACAAAATAACCAATACATACCACCCCCCATCAACCTCGGAAACCAAGGAGATGAAACACTTGAGAATTAACCTAACAAGTGTGCAGAAGTCATTATGGGACAATTAACCATGAACTTTCAGATGTTCAAGCTGGTTTTAGAAAAGGCAGAGGAACCAGAGATCAAATTGCCCACATCCGCTGGATCATCGAAAAAGCAAGAGAGTTCCAGAAAAACATCTATTTCTGCTTTTGACTATGCCAAAGCCTTTGACTGTGTGGATCACAATAAACTGTGGAAAATTCTGAAAGAGATGGGAATACCAGACCATCAGGCCTGCCTCTTGAGAAACCTATATGCAGGTCAGGAAGCAACAGTTAGAACTGGACATGGAACAACAGACTGGTTCCAAGTAGGAAAAGGAGTACGTCAAGGCTGTATATTGTCACCCTGCTTATTTAACTTCTATGCAGAGTACATCATGAGAAACACTGGACTGGAAGAAACACAAGCTGGAATCAAGATTGCCGGGAGAAATATCAATAACCTCAGATATGCAGATGACACCACCCTTATGGCAGAAAGTGAAGAGTAGCTAAAAAGCCTCTTGATGAAAGTGAAAGAGGAGAGGGAAAAAGTTGGCTTAAAGCTCAACATTCAGAAAACGAAGATCATGGCATCCGGTCCCATCACTTCATGGGAAATAGATGGGGAAACAGTGAAAACAGTGTCAGACTTTATTTTTGGGGGCTTCAAAATCACTGCAGATGGTGACTGCAGCCATGAAATTAAAAAGATGTTTACTCATTGGAAGGAAGGTTATGACCAACCTAGATAGCATATTCAAAAGCAGAGACATTACTTTGCCAACAAAGGTCCATCTAGTCAAGGCTATGGTTTTTCCTGTGGTCATGTATGGATGTGAGAGTTAGACTGTGAAGAAAGCTGAGCGCCAAAGAATCGATGCTTTTGAACTGTGGTGTTGCAGAAGACTCTTGAGAGTCCCTTGGACTGCAAGGAGATCCAACCAGTCCATTCTGAAGGAGATCAGTCCTGGGTGTTCTTTAGAAGGAATGATGCTAAACCTGAAACTCCGGTACTTTGGCCACCTCATGCGAAGAGTTGACTCACTGAAAAGACTTTGGTGCTGGGAGGGATTGGGGGCAGGAGGAGAAGGGGATGACAGAGGATGAGATGGCTGGATGGCATCATGGACTTGATGGACATGAGTCTGAGTGAACTCCAGGAGTTGGTGATGGACAGGACGGCCTGGCATGCTGCAATTCATAGGGTTGCAAAGAGTCAGACAAGACTGGGCGACTGAACTGAACTGAATTGAACTGAACTGAACTGAAAGAAGTATGAGTACAAACTTCAGATTAGAGAACACCTAGTGTTGTTGGAGGTTAACATCCCGAGTTTGCCTTGTGCTTCAGGTTTAGGAGAATGAACACCTCATGCTTAGGAAACACACCCTTGGAATATGTCAGGGGCGGGCACCATAATGCAACTTAATCTCTGAGGACAAACACAGGAAACATTGACTTTTGGGTGAGCTGGGAGAAAGGAATGTAGAATTCACCATACTGTTTTTGCAACTTTCCTCTAGATGTAAAATCATTCCACAATAAAAAGTTAAAGAACTGAATTACAAATACCCACCCTCTGTGACCCAGCACTCCCCTGCAGGAACTTGGGTCACACTTGTGCCTGTGAATGCAGCTTGTGTCCAGACTGTGTTACCAAATTTTAATGTCACTAAATTACGTCCACAAAAGACAGGCCATACAGGTGGAGTCAACCCCTCACAGAAGGTGCAGAAGGGGGTGTGTGTGGAGGGCTCTGCGCACACAGGACACGCAAGACACAGAGAAGCAGGGTGGCGCCCATTTCTTAGGGAGGAGCTGGGAGCAGTGGCACACAGAGCTCATGTTTCAATGCACATCCCTAAAAATTAAATACTTTAAGACAAAAATAACACTGATACCTTCAAATACAAGACAATATAGCTGGCACCCTGCTATGGGCTAAACTGTGTCCCCCAAAAGTAGATGCTGACATCCTGACTCCAGCATCTCAGAAGGTGACCTTGTATGGAAACGGGGGCCTTAAGATAAGCCCCCCCCTTCCCCGGGGCCTCCCAGGTGGCTCAGTGGTAAAGAATCCACCTGCCAATGAATGCAGAAGATGAGGCCCCCCTGGAGGAGGGCAGCACTGATCCCCTAAGACTGGAGGCCTTACAGGAGGAGTGTTAGGGAAAACACAGACTGAAACCACCCACCCTGGCCAGGCAAGATAGAAACCACCTGTGAGAGTTCCCTTACAGTGAAGGACAGGTAAAATAAGCCCGGAAGGCAGGCGGCCTCAAGGAAAATAGCTTAATCCTATCTGGGACTCAGAGCCTCCTGACCGATCTTAACAGATAACTATGACCTGGTCAAGGAAACCCCCCCAAGAATGACTCCTGTCGGACTCTGGGTAAAAATTGACCAAATGCCGCAGGGTGATCAGCCAACCGCAACAATTACCTGCAAACCCCACCAACAAAGACCACCTCACCTATGGCCCCTACTCAGATCCCAACCCTGACCCATCCCCACCACCTGGATTTTTGATAAAGCCCCACGACGGCATCGAGGTCCCCTCCTAAGGAGATCGAACCCGGCGCGCCGGCCAATAAACCTCTGCGATTGCATCGACCGAGCACTGTGGCTTTGGGGCGCGGTTCCCGAGAAAGGCCGCGAGGTCTTACAACAGCAGGAAGTCCTGGTAAGGAACAAGGAACTAATGAGTTACCACCAAACAGAATAATTTGGGAAAGGTCAGAAGGAGAGAGAAGACAGCAGCCCACAGGTCCTACAACCTCCCAGAGTCCCTCTCGCTGGAGTCCACCTTGGCTGAGCGACGTGTGCACCGCCAGGAAGCGCCCCAGTCAGAATGACTGGACAGACAGCCCGGAGAAGACTGGGCGCCACACTTCCGAGCAGGGCTCCTGGCCCTGGGCACCCCTTCCCAGTAGAGCCTCTGGCTTTGCCAGCACGTGGTCTCCTTGGGCAATTCATTCACCAAAGGTTAGACAAGCGCCCACTCTCAGCTTCTGGAAGGGGTCCCCCTTCCTGCAACAGGAGGAGCAGAGACACAGCTAGGGTGATGTGAAGACGAGACCAACACCAAGGGCCATGGACAGCCCTAGAAGGTGGACGAGGCAGCAAGAGCCTCCCCAGAGCCACAGAGAGTGGCCTGATCTGACCTCTGACCTCCAGACTGGGAAGGGACGCAAGCCCCCAAGCCTGTGGTGTTTTTAGGCAGCCCTGGGAAAGGAACAGACCCTGAAAGTAAACAGGCCTGAGTCCAAGGTGCAGACATCCAAGGGACCCATCAGCCAGACAGGGAGCCCAGGGGCTGAGACTGCCCCTCCCAAATCTGTCCCTGTCACAGGATGCAGACTCAGCTGCCCTTCGGCCAGAAACCACCTCGGGCTTGTTAAGTGCAAATGTAGGCTCTTTCAAATGCTAATCGGGATGCGCAGGGGGCCCCCAAAAGGAAACCAAGAAATGGGCCCAGCAGGGCCTGGAGCAGTTAGGAGGGGTGAGCAGGGACAGGCGGGGGCAGACAGGAAGTGCAGCTCGGCAGACAGACACAGACAGAAGGATGGGGTCTGTGTGCTCAGTGCCGCCGGAGGCGCTGGGGTCCAGACCGGAGAGCTGAGGGGACAGTGACAAAGCGCCCGGCAGAAAGTCCAGTGACCACAGTGTGCACCTGCAGAGCCACCCCAGGTGACCAGCGCTCCTGAGAGCACTGTGTCTGCTGAGAGAGGCCGGGGGTCGGCAGGGCAGCCACTGGCCCGAGGAGCCAGGCGGGGCCCCACCTCAGGCACAAGTGCAGGAACAGCCGCTGAGCTGACTCGCCCGGCCCTGCTTCTGCACATTACTGCCCGAGCCATGCCAACGTGCACACACAGACACGTACAC
This sequence comes from Nanger dama, assembly GCA_917880005.1. NCBI lineage: Eukaryota > Metazoa > Chordata > Mammalia > Artiodactyla > Bovidae > Nanger > Nanger dama. The sequence goes on from CAKJTW010000715.1 coordinate 9,794, forward strand.
ACAGACACATGTACACACACGTGCACAAGCACACACCCCAGCTTCAAGGGCTCACCAGGCCTGCGACCATCGTTACAGAAATGACCTTCTTTCAGTAAGCCAGGCATCACTGTTACCCCAAATCTCAAGAGAAGGAAACTGAGGCAGTGTTGTAGCCACGGGTTCTGGGAAACAAACTCACTCAGGACAATGCAGATGGAGTGCAGTTTATTACACCCGCGGGCCCAAGGCAGAGTCTCCTCTTAGCCAAGGACCCCAACCAGCATTTGTGAAAATCTTTTATACCCCCTGTGTACATGTCTGAACCCACCAACCCACATTCCTTGAGACTTACATAAACCAAGGAAAATACAATCCCAATAACCCCATCATTCACATGCTATGTGCTCATGTGCTCAAAAAGTCAAACAATTAGCCAATAATCAATAAACCCGAGGTTACACTCTGATAGATACAGAAAAATTTATGGCCTGTCTGGAGGAAGGGGTGATTAGTGTATGTCTTCTCTTAGGCGATGAGTAACCTAGATACGATCTTCAAGGTTCCCCTGTCTGGAGGGGGTCTTATCCTTCTGTTGTTGTTTTCATAGGCACCAAACACAGAGTTCAGAGTCCACTGGAAAGGTGGCCGAGCATGATCAGCATGAACAGGCCTAAGATGGAGTCCCGGCCCTATGAATTCCTTCTTCAGCAGGTGACGTGACTCTATCCACAGCAGATGGCGGTGGAGCCAAAGTCCCCATGGTGGGGGCAGCGGTACACCCTCACTGTGCAGGTCCTTCCCGCCTCCTTATTCACTTATTCCAGACCAGCTCTGTCCTCTTCAGGCGAGGCAACAAGGCAGGTCCTCACGAGGGACGGATGCCACAGAGGGGAGGAACAGAGACAAGTGCTCTGAGTGGCGGGACTGGGATTCCGTATTGAGGACACGCGTCCCACACAGAGGCAGCAACCAGAGCGAGGCTGCGGAACGGGGGGGCAATCAGAGGCACACACGGACATGAACTCAGTTTCCATCCAAGTGGCTACAGACAGAGGTGCATGGACAAACGTGTGTGTGCACCTTCCCATGTCCCTGAGCTCCTCCAGAGTCCACCTCCCACTGGAGGGGCCCAGGCTCCTCAGAGCGGGACGGGGAAAGCAGAGCTCAGACACCTGTCACCCAGAAAGGAAGGGGGGCTCCCACTGGTCAAGGCCCAGACGATGGGGCAAGAGCAGGAAATAGGACATTGAATGAATGAACGAATGGAGACTCCAAAGAGGAGAAAGACCTTTGGAGTCCACACAGCCAGAAAAAAGCCACGTGGAAACCACAGCCTCCTGATGGGCAGTGCCAGGCCACGATCCTTCACAGAGGCACGCGCGTGAACCCCCTGTCCAGAGGCAACATCAAACAGACCCAAGTTTGGGTCCCCACAAGGGTAGGGCCCCCATCCTTCAAAAGCTGAAGGTCACCAAATCCAGAGGAGACAAACGCGTCTGCACACTGGCCTGTCCCCCAGGCCTACACGCCTCCCGGCCAGCACGGGGTCCACTGCGGTGGGCTTGGAGTGCACCAATCTGTCAAAGCGTCTCCTCGCCCAAATTCCCTAAAGCACAGATGAGCTTTTATGGTGAATTTGCTTTGATTTTTCCCTAAGAACTTGGTGACCCTCCCTTGACACAGAGACTCTCCCAGGATCCAGAGTGGGGGAGGGCAGCTGCAGTGGGAAGGCCTCAGGGACTCGGAGCCCCAGGCGAGAGCGCTGCTCTCAGGGTGGTTTGGGTGGCCTGCTATCCAGCAAGCTGCTCCCTGGCAGGGCTGCAGCCAGAGCAGTGGCGCTGGGCCGGCCTGGGGCGAAGGCCCTCCCTCTCTCCCCGGCCCTCTGACCTGCCCCAAAGGGACGACCCCACAGTGTTTTCTGGGAAGTCTCCATCCTCCAGTTGGTCCCCCACTACATTGAACAGGACCCCTGAGGCACAATCACCCTCACAATGGCCAGACAGGGGGAAAGCCTGGTGTGCTTTCTGGGCCAGTGACAATGAAAGAGACCTCCCCTAAAACCCAACAACCCACTGAGCCCACCGGCCCGTGGGACTGACCTGCACAGCCAGGCAGGGCCTCCAGGGTTTTCCCCCCCCCCCCCCCCCCCCCCCCCCCCCCCCCCCAGCAGCACCAGCCTAGCCACCGCTCTGCCTCCGGGGGTGGTCCCCCAAGCCCATCCTGCCCACAGCTGCCTGGTGCAAGCTCGCTGCTTCTCTTCTCTGTGTGTATTTTCTCTGGACCCCAACCCATGGACTCTTCTGCATTCTCTTTGAGATAAAAATCAAACACAAATCTTTAAAGGCCATCTCCAAAAACCACAGAATAGCTGGAATTAAATAAAAATAAAGCTTGTGGTTTTCCTCCCAGGAACTTCCTGCTTATCTGAAATGTACTGAGTCAGCAGCACCTCAGAGCCCAGATGGAGGTTCCTGGGGCCTCAGCCTTGGGACAGGGTCAGCCCCGCAGGTGACCAGCCCCCAAGTCCCAGGGTACATCCAGGGAGGGGGACAGTGGCCAGACCTGCTGATCCAACACCAATGTACACATGTGTGCAGTGCACATGGGGGGCTGAAGAGTGTCCCCAAATACCCACATTCATTAGGATTCATGCCCAGGCTGTTGTGTGCTCTCTCATGAGACAGTCGGTCAGGTATGGCCACAGAAGAACATCTGGGGAAAGCCAAGTTTATCAAATTCACGGACCCCAGAGATAGAGCCACATGTGCAGGGCCACAGGGAAGCACAAGAGTGGAAACAGGAGCTGGGGGAGGCCTGGAAGAGCCTTTCTCAGTCCCGGGGGCCAGGGGCTCTGGGGCTGTCCCCAGTTGTCTGATCCCTGGTCCTGGGTGACCAAGGGCAGGGGGAATGTTGGCATAGTGTGTGGGGTGGATAAGGAGGTGGGGTGGGGTCTAGAAGCTAGGCTCCTTAAGATGCCAAAATGTCACAGATACAGAAAACTTTAAAACACAACCAACACAACCTGAACATCAGATTATGACACTACGTGGCAACTGGGTCCTCGTAGATGGAATGAAGTAAAGAAGCTTTAAGATGAGATCATCCCGGATCAGAGTGGCTCTAAAGCCAATGACTGGCATCCCAACAGAGGAGAAACCACATGAAGATGGGGGCAGAGGCTGGAGTGACATGGCCTCGGGTCAGGGGCACCTGGTGCCCCAGGAGCTGGGCAAGCCTGGAAGGATCTCTGCTACAACCCCGTCAGCTTCCAGAGGGGGCATGACCCCGAGACACTGACATCTCTGATATCAGCTCCAGCCTGCGAGAGAAACAATGTTGTCTTAGGCCCCCAGTTTTAATGATTTATTGAGCCCTGAAACCACGGTCTCAAAAACGTTCCTAGGGGTTTCGGCATCATAATGAAACAGAGTTCAGAAACCAATAAAATTTGTAAAACCTTCCTTTCAGCTGCCAGGAGAACACCTTTAGGGTGACATTTAAATTTAGGGGCGAGAGGCAGAAGGAATGCTTTGGTGGGTGTTGAGAGTCTGCCGGGACTGGCACCACAGAAGGAGGATCAAAGGTTTTCACCGGGAAAGCCCTTCGTGTATGAACGGGTCCTTCTCACCTCAGTGCCCGACTCCAGGTTCCTCCCAGGCTCCAGGGAACACACACTGGGATCCGCCTGCATCTCAACACAGCACAAAAATCTCCTTTTCCCAGACAATTAATTTAAGATGCTTGGACACGTGGGGCAAGGCGTCTGAAACCTACTCAACGTCTCTGCTGAACTCCATGTGGAATTTATACCTAGCTACTGACTGCCAGGAACAGATTCATCAGCCAAATGACTGGAGTCATCAAGGGCACTTACCTGCATCTCAAGTAGCAGCACTGCAGGAACACGGTGAAAGGGAGACACCACAACTCTAAAGTGTCCTGGTGTGCATCAGAGAAAGTCCCATCCGCACCTATCTCTCCCTGCCCTGAAGGTCACCCTCTCAGAATATATACTCCACACAGCCTTAATGGCCAGGAAGACTCTGTCATACTTTCTGATCCAGAGTTAATAGTGTGAAATAAAAAGAAGTTTTCTTCTTAGAAAATTTTCCAAATGCAAACCATAACATAGAATTTAATGTGACTTTTCTTTCAAGCCATATTGTCTCAAAGTCCTGACAGAGTCTCCTAGAAATGGGGGCAGGGTACCCATCTGAAAAATCACTCTTCTGGAAAAACTGACTTAACAATCATGAAAAGATACAGATGCTTCATGCATTTATTTGCATGTTATCCTTGAGCATGTGCACACACGGACACACACACAAACACACTATGTGCTCAGTTGTGCCTGACTCTTTGTGACCCCACAGAATGTAGCCCGCCAGGATCCACTGTCTACAGAATTTTCCCGGCAAGAATACTGGAGCAGGCTGCCATTTCCTTCTCCAGTGGTCTTCCCAATCCAGGGATCAAACCTCTGTCTCCTGCATTTCTTGTAGTGGCAGACGGCTTCTTTGCCACTGAGCCACCTAGGAATCCCCATCCCTGGGCAGGGGCCATGCTAATCTCTGTATCCTTCCAGTTTTAGTGCATGTGCTAAAGAAGCCAAAAGCACGTGGAAGTTAAAGGAGCCCACACCCGCATGAATAACACCAATGTCCTCGCCCCCGGCTTCCTCGATGGTTTCAGCTCCTCCAGACTGATCTCAGCCTGAGTTTTTGTGCAGAATAATCTGACTTCCTTGTACTGATGTGGGAAGAAATAACAGCTGTTTTCACAATTCACCATCCACACATGGTAACAAAAGACAGTCACCTCTCAGAAGCTAGCTTTGCTAAAAGTGGCTGTTGGGAGGCAAACTCCTAACTGCACTTTGATGGATGAGACACAGGTTAACTTTGCCAAGAAGGAGAATTTGGGAGAGAAAAGAAAAAAACAGACAAGGACTTTCGTGCAGCAAAAATATTCTACAGCTTATGGCTATAAAATTCTAACAACAAACAAGCTTTACTGAGGAGAAGAAAGAAACCACATACTCTCCAATGCAGAGCCCAAGGCCCAGAGCTGTCCCAGACTTGAGGAGACTGGAGTAAAAGCAAAATTACTGAAGGAACAAAAGCAGAGAGGCTCAAAGGGAGCCTCGAACATCAGTATTTTCAACGAATAAACATCCGCAGGCACCTGTTTCCTGGGAACCAAGAGAGAAAAGCAGATACTTTAAAGAAAAGCAGGGAGTGAGGGGGGTGCCGTGGGGACTAAAAGGCAGCTAATTTTATCTGGCTTCTTTCCAATGATAAAATCTAATCCATCATTTTCTCTGGGTGAAAGCTCTTAATGAAAATTTAGAGAGTGCAACTGAAATTTAGAATTCTCCAGGGATTCTGCTGGGAAGATGTCTAACCGCCACACAAAACTTGCCGCAGCTGACTCTGCTGAGAGAACTGGCCACTTGGGAAGCCATGGGGCTGGAGCGTGGCTCCTGGACCTCCGTGCCCCTCGCTGCCACCAAGGGAAACCTCCTCCTCCAGCTAGCGAGCCCAGTTTACTGCTTTCCGCTCAGGGACACCCTGTGGGGACACTTGGTCTCTGACAACATCCCCCGCACGCCGTCCTCACTCAGACAGATGGGGAAGGAGTCTCACTAGTCTCCCTCGTGCAAACATCACACCTGGATAGTTCCAGACATTTCCATCACCCCAAAGGAAACTCTGCACCCATTAGCATTCACTTCCCACCCCATCCCAGCCCCTAATCTGGTTTCTTTTTTGTAGTTTTATTTACTTATTTACCTGTGGTTGTGCTGTGTCTTCATTGCTGTGCATGGCTTTCTCTAGTGGTGGCGAGCGGGTTTAGCAGTGTGGCATGCATGCTCAGTCACCCTGAGACATGTGGGATCTTCCCAGATCAGAGATCGAACCTGTGTCCCCTGCACTAGCTGGCAGATTCCTATCCACTGTACCACCAGGGAAGTCCTAATATGTTTTCTGTCCCTCAGTTTGCCTGTTCTGGATGTTTCACACAAGTGAACACATGTCAGGTATGTGGCCCTTTCTGTCTGTTCTCATTCACTTAGAACAGTGGTTTTGAAGTCCATCCACAATGTAGTGTGTGGGCGCTTCGCCCCTTTTCACAGCTGGATGATGCCCCTTGTATGGACAACTTCTCTCCAATTATCCACCATCCATCAATGGACCCAGGCTATTTCTACCTCACAGCTGCTATGACTGCAGGAAAAACTGTGGGCAGGCAGATATCTGTTCAGGTGCCCATTTTCAGTTCTCTTGGGTATGTACCCAGGAGTGGAGTTGCTGGGTCACCTGGTGACTGTGCTTAACCTTCCGTGGAAACTCCGACTGTTTCCCACAGCTGCTACACCATCTTACATCCCCATCAGCCATGCACAAGGGTCCCAATTTCTCCACATCCTTGCCAGCACTTGTCAATTTGCATTTTTATTTTATTATAACCACCAGAGAGGGGGTGAATGGTATCTCATGGTGGCTCAGATTTGCATTCTGTCAAGCACTTGTTCATGTCCTTGTTGGCCATCCACTTCTCTGGGGAAGTATTTGTGAATCTGCACTTCCACTGCAGAAGGATGTGAGTTCAATACCTGGTTAGGGAACTAAGATCCCACATGCCACAAGGCATGCCTCCCCAAAAAGAACTTTACTTAGGCCACAAAGTGCAGCATGCAAGATCTTTGTTCCCTGACTAGGGATTGAGCCCATGCCCCTCACATTGGGAGTACAGAGTTCCAACCACTGGACCACCAGGGAAGCCCCTATCAGTGCATTTTTGAACTGGGTTGTTTGTCTTTCTCCCATTTCCACTAATCTTTCTGTAACCTTGCATGTAGGAATCTGGGGCATATGGGGTTCTACTACTCCGTGAGGCTCGCAGGGCCCTCTAGTGCACAGGCTATGGCCTTTGGTCAGTGTTTGGAAACAGAGGGAATGATCTCAGCCTTTTAATGATCTCCTTCCTGGGTGTTCCCTTCTTAAGGACTTTTGATCAAAGGACATCATCGTCCACTATATTTAATATTTTGTTTTCTCCTGGGAAGAGATGGATCCCAGTTATCTCAGGGCAGAAGGAATGACCTAAACGCCAGGTTAACACCTCAAGCCACATAACACAAGACAGCAATCAGGACTTTCACATCACTGAAACCCAAGCCTACTGCTACCTTCAATCCCAGAGAGGGCCTGAAGAACCAAAATTCAAAAAAAAAAAAAAAAAAGCCGGAAAACACATAGCAATACCAGATGCCACCACTAAGCTTTTTGTTACAGTAGTGACAAATATTTGTTTGTGACAAATATGCTTCTGCCACTTCAAAGCTGCACCACCACGTCCATTCCCTGTGCCACAGGCTCAGTATCCCCTTAATTTTCCTCCTTTGATAAACAGGCAATTCAGATGTGTTTCCACAAAAGCAGGGCCCACATAATTCTCAACAGATGTGTTCCAAGCACACGCGATGCTAGAGAGTTGTGCTAAAGCCCTTCTCATCTTAACTCTCTTTCATTCGATAGTGTCTCACCCTGGAAAACCAGCTTGATTTAAAGGAGCTCCCCGAAATGCAGAAACTATGTTATCCTGTACCTACATGAAAACACAGGTATGATCTCTCATACTTGCAACCTGAACAGAAGGTTTTCAACGATAACATTCTAAGCTGAGACTCCCCTGGTGGTCCAGGGGTTAAGAATCCACCTGCCGACCTAGAGGATGTAGGTTTGAGCCCTGGTCCTGGAAGATCCCACTTGCCAAAGGGCAACTAAGCCCATGCACCACAATTATGAGGCCAAGCTATAGAGCCCACAAGCCACAGCTACTGAGCTTGTGCTCCCCTACAAGAGAAGCCACCTCAACAGGAAGCCCCCGCTCTCCACAACTCTAGAGAAAGCCCACATGCAGAACAAAGACCCAGAACAGTCAAAAGTAATTAACAAATTTAAAAGAAAAGAAACATTCTAAGTCATCTCAGCAAACCTTGACCCAATGCATCTGCGCCTGGTTAGGCTGTGGCCTCCAAGAGGAGGTGCAGGCGTCCTGCACAAGGGTGGCTGCCTGCCCCCCTGAGGGCAGGGGTCACTGGAGCTGCCTGAAGCCCCTTGGCTCCCCGTGGCCCAGGTGGTTCTGAGCCCAGGGAGACAGGTTCAAGGTGTGGGGCTGGGACACGGTAAACTGCCTTTTCTTACGTGGGACATTGTGAACCCACTTCAAACCAAAATTAGAGGGAAAAACTCTAACACTTTTTTTTTTCAATTTTCCGATACGTGAAGTCCCCCAGACCACAACAAATCACCCGCCCTGTAGAAAGAGCACCCCTCCCTTTTCTGTAACCCCCCATCTGCCTTCCCTTGGACCTCTCCTCTCACTCACCTTCCCACCTGAGAGTGTTTCTGTTTCTGATGAAAAGCCATCACCTGTCTGACCTTCCCACTCACTGGTGAGTTTCTGTGCATATCACACACAAGGGGAGCGGAGCTCCTCAGTCCCGGCTCTGGCCCCCGCCACCCCCATCGCCTCACCCCACCCCCAGGTCTGGCCAAGTCAGGGAGCCTTTATGGTGAAGGAGGCTGTAGGGTAGTAACCAAGGTGTGTGGACTGAACTGACAACAAATTAACAGAAGAACAAGTTCATTTGTATGCACATGGGAGCCCAGGAGAGAAGCTGGCTCTATAAATGGTTTCAATTAGATGCTTATATACCTAACTTAACAGGGGAAAGGGAGCCTGGAGAAAAGCCTTCTTACAGGAAAAGCAAATCTCTTCAGGAAAGGCAAATGGGTTTTAAGAGAATAATCGAAATGTAAGAAAGTATGTGATAATATCCCCTAGAAGGGACTTGGGATAGAACTTATTCTCAGTATCTCCCGGGAGCAGACCCCCACAGAAGGAATTTACCACTGCCTGACTTCCCAGAAGCTGCTCTTAGTCAGATGAGGGATGCTCCAAAAGCCCTCTTTCTGCATTTGTTGATTCTTGCATGCCTTCAGCTCAAAATAAACTTCACATCAAGGTGCTGTATTTTGTACTGTTTTGTTTTGTTAATGCTATTTTAATTTTTTAAGTTTTATAAAATCTTTATTTGAAATTTTAAAAATTATTTGGCTTCACTGGGTGCTAGTTGCTGCATGCAAGATCTTTAGCTGCCATGTAGGATCTAGTTCCCTGACCAGGGATCAAACCCCAGTGCCCTGCATTGGGAGCGCAGTCTTAACCACTGGACCACCAGGAAAGTCCCCAAGGTGCTATATTTTTGGCATGGCACATCCTGATCCCCTTCACGACCCATAACCACGCATGTTCGCCCTGTCACCCAGCACCAACCAGGTCCCTTGGGTCAGCAAGAGTCGCTGCTCTGTGGGCCATCTGCTTTTCCCTCCAAAGCCAGGTACAGCAGATCCTTTAAGGGCTGCTTGATCTCCCACACGAAGCTGATTAGAACATACGCTGAATAAAGGAGTCAAGAGGAGAGTGTGGCCCCCGGCCCGGCAACCTGGGAGCCCATGGGGAGCAGAGGAGGGGAATGGTGTTGGGTCCTCACTCCAGGAAGCCACCGACAGAGCCAAGGAAGGGGGTGGCCGGACACACCAAAGCCTCCCCTCCAGGCCGGGCCAGTGGCCCCTGGTCCACGATGCTCAAGTTCAGGTCACAAGAACACCCTCTGACAGAAACCCTTCAGCAGGCTGCTTCCTGGAACCCTGGCTACACCGATGCTGCTGAGTGGCTCACATGTACCACCCCCGCCCCCACTCACCTCCAGCACCCCATCTCTCCAGGCTTTACTCTTCCAGTGAAACCATGGTTGTGTTCAGAGCACCTGATAAAGTTTTGCAGCAATAGTAAAAGGCAAGAATTCTGTCCTGATGTATCAGAGTTTTTTCCACTGGGAATAAAATGAATAAATTCCCTTCCTTTTTCAAAAAATATAGACACAAGCATTCTCTTAAGTTCCTACATAAGACCTGTGCTTGGAAATGTCTATGACCCAAATATTTTGTCAATTCAGTATGTACTGGGGCACCAAAAAGACCAAAATAAGACCAAGCAGTGAGTCCTTTCATAATCCTCTGAATTATGTTTTGACATTTGAGTTTACACAAATCTTGTTTGTTTTTACATGGGACCCACTGTATTCCTATATACGTGTTTCTTTTCCAGTATGAGAAAAATTACTCTAAGGAGATGAAACAGAATGTCCCACATGTCTCTACAGTCAAAGTCAAGTGGTTGGAAAGAGTGGAGCTAGAACTGGTTCTATGGGATGGGGATCTGGCATCCTCGAGCTGGGTCCCAGCAGTTAGAAGCAGACCCAGTCAAAGCTGTGAGTTCCATTAAGAAAATCACCACCATCATCACCATGACCATCATCACAAATACCACCATCATCATCACCACCACCATCACTACCATCACCATCCTCACGAAACTACCATCACCATCACCACCATCATCCCCACCATCACCACCACCATTATCATAACCAAAACCACCACCATCAAAATCACCTTGGGTTCACATTTACAAAGCACTGACCACTAGCCCTTTTCATGTACCAGTTTATCTAATCCTCACACCCTGTGGGGTTAACCTCAGTTCACAAGGGAAGAAACCATGGCACAGAGAAGCTGAAGCCACACAAAATGGGAGGGGACAACAGCAGAGTGTCAATCCCAGCAGTCTGACTCCAAAATAAGACACATTCCCAAAGCGTCAGTTAGACCAAATCCCAGACTCATGGGAGAAAGTCAGCAGAGGGCCATCCTGCTTTCCTTTCTCTTAACTGTTTCTTTTTTTCTTTTCTTGGTTGTACTGGGTCTTCATCAGTCTGCACAAGCTTTCTCTAGTTGCAGCGGGCAGGGGCTACTCTCCAGTTGTGCTGCACAGGCTTCTCATCACAGTGGCTTCTCTTGTTGCAGAGCTCCGGCCCGAGAGCGTGGGCTCAATAGCTGTGGCCCACAGGTTTAGTTGCCCTGCGGCATGTGGGATATTCCCAAGGCGTCCTCTGCGTGCAAGGCAGATTTTTAACCACTGGACCAGGAGGGAAGCCCCCCTCCCTCTGTTTCTGACACACAGAGCTCTGAGCTCTCAAGCAGTGAAATGGGGTGGTCTCTATCATGCACAATCAAAGCACCTCTGACCTCCATTAGGAAGGGAGAAAGGAGGCGTGTGGATATTAAAATGGGAACTTCTGGCTGTTCACCCACAGCTGAAGCAATCCAGGTGACCCACACTCAACATTTGGTGTGCTTTTCTGAAGATAAATGACAAAAAGTTCAATTTCTGGGGGTAGGGCTGGTTGTGTTTCTGCTTTAAATGCTATCAGATTCCTCAGATGGGGAGGCCATGGGGCAAGGGGGTGCACACAGGTGGAGGGTCTGGAAGAAGCTGTGAGCCAACTGAAAAAAAAGCGGTCAGTCAAGAGACTGTCTGTCAAAGGCAGCAAGAACCTCTTCGATCACATCCCGATGGCCAGGGCAGGGGGCTGCCTAAGCTGATCCTACAAATGGGAAGACTGCCCATCAGCTGTGTCTGAGGGACAATGGGAAAGACTCACTAAAAACATTTATGAAAAGACAGGAGCCTTGATCCTCACTCAGCATCCTCACTCAGTAAGGATGTGTCAGTGAAGAATGGAACCAGGGGCACTTTTTCTAGGAAACAGGCTTTTCCACAATCCAGTTGTCACCAGCACAGTGAGGGGTCAGGACCAGATGTCCATGTGATTCCAAGCCACTGCCACCTCAAGCACTGGGGAGGCGACAAGGATGACCTTCAGGGGTGCCCCCACCTCCCAATCCAGCCCAACCCACTCAGGCCAGAGTGTCTGCCAGCCCCTGCAGTCATCGCCTCGTCTGTGCGCACACCCACGCTCCCTCTCACCCTCTCCTGCCTGCTCCCCATGGAGCCTCCAGCCCCTCAGCAGGAGCTGGTCACCCACAACTAACACAAATCCACACGTGGACCCAAAAGGGCAAAGCAGATGAAAGCAGTAGCTCAAGGCCCTGAGGCCAGAATGAGAACTCCCAGAAAAGCTAAAGGGGGTATTCTGAAGAGATAGCAGCCTCAACTCACAATCCTACTAGCTCACCTGAGCCAAGCCCGGCAGGGAGAGAGCAGGCTGTTTGCCCACTGGATCCAGGGAACCGAGTTGGGAAAACATGTGCTCCCCAGACAGAGCCCAATCACTGTGAGCAAGGAGCCCCTCACCAAGCAGAGTCTTGGCTCTCCCTGAAATGAGGCCTCAGGCGGGAGGGGCTGCAGAGCTCCTCACCAGGTGCTCCACTAGGTGCTCAAGGGTGTCAGGCCAGTTCCCTCAGCCCTGCTTTGTTGTTGCTGCCTCTCCGACACCACATGCTCTCCTGGCCCCCCCGTTGCCATCCCCTCAATCACTCACCCCTTTCTCCTTCCTTCTCCCTTTGAGGACAGGAAGGACCCTGTTCTGTGCCTCCAGGCCCTTTTAATCTCAGGAGAAGGAAGCAGGATATACAGAAAGGTCATGATCTGAGCAGCAGTCACCATCCTTGCCCAACCAAGAGAAAAACATCCAACAAACCCCAGTCGAGGAGCATCCTGCAAAATCCCTGACCAGCACACCTCAGAATGGCCAAGGCAGTCGAAACTAAGTCAGAGACCCTATTCCAGAAGAGCCCAGGAGATGCAAGGACCACACATGACAGGGGACCTGCTGCAGAAAGAGGATGCTACCTAACACTGCACTGGCGTTGGTTCATAACTGGAATAAGTAGAGGCTAGCGACAAGGGATGCGAAGGGCAGGGGGCACACAGGGACACCATCCTTTCTACTTCGTTTTTCTGTGAGCCTAAAAGTGCTTTAAAAAAAGTTACAGTCTATTAATTACCTTTTTTTAAGTAGCAAGATGCCCCCGTAATCACAGCAGCCCAGTCTCTCCTCAGACCCCCAAAGCTGAAAGGACTGGGACCCTCGCAATCACCCACAGTCTCTAACACAGACACTGTCCTCTGAGAATCCCGAATATCTGAGCCTCAGCAAGACTGACGGGGCAGA
>CAKJTW010000716.1:0-22764 GCA_917880005.1 Nanger dama
CTAAACCCAATCCCAAACCTAACCCCAACCACAACCCTAACCTAACCCCTAACCCCTCACCCTAATCCTAAACCTAACCCTAACCCTGGCACTAACCCTAAACCATAAACCTAACCCTAACCCTAACGCTAAACCTAACGCTAACGCTAACCCTAACGCTAACCATAACCCTAAACCCTGTCCCTGACCCTGACCATGACACTGACCCTAACCCTAAACCTAACCCAAACACTAACCCTAACCCTAACCCTAAACCCTAACACCAACCCTAACCCTAATCAATAATCTTAACCCTAACCCCTAACCCTATCCCTAACCATAACCCTAAACCTAACCCCTAACCTTAACCCAACCCTAACCCTAACCTAAACCTCTTCTAACCCTAACCCTAACACTAACCCAAACCTAACCCTATCTCGAAACCTAACACTAACCACAACCCCTAACCTTTTCTCTAACCCTAACCCTAACCCTAACCCTAAACCCAAATCCTAACCCTAACCCTAACACCTAACCCTAACTCTAACACTAACCCTAACCCTAACCCTAAACCTAAGAGTAATGCTAACCCTAACCCTAACACTAACTCTAACCCTAACCCTAATCCTAACCCTAACCTTAACCCTAACCCTAAACCTAACAATAAACCTGGTAGTAATGCGAACTTTAAACCTAAACCTAACCCCAACGCCAACCCTACCCTAACCCTACCCTAACCCTAACCCTAGCCCAAGGCCTAACTCTAACCCTAACCCCAAGTTTAACCCTAACACATATCCAAAGCCCAAACTCTTTCCCTAACCCTTACCCTAAACCTAACCCTAATACCAACCCTAACCCTAACACTAACCCCAACACTAACCCTAACCCTTCACCAACCCTAACCCGAACCCTAACTCTAACCCTAAGCCTAACCCCAACCCTAATCCTAATCCCAACCCCCAACCCTAAACCTAACCACAATCCCTACCCTAACCCTAACCCCAGTCTCAACCTTAACCCCAAACTAAACCCTAACCCCAATCCCAACCCTAACCCTAACACTAACCCTAACACTAACCCTGACCCTAACCCCTAACCCTCACCCTAACACTAACCCTAACCCTCACCCCTAAACCTAACCCCAAACCTAACGCTAGCCCTTACGCTAATGCTAACCCTAACGCTAACCCTAACCCTAAACCCTAACCCTTACCCTGACCCGAACCCTAAACCTAACCCTAACACTAACCCTAACCCTAACGCTAACCCTAAACCCTAATCCTAACCCTAACCCTAACCGTAAACCAAACCCTAACCCTAAACCTAACCCTAAACCTAACCCCTAACCCCTAACCCTAGTTCCTAACCCTAAACCTCTTCTAACCATAAACCTAAGAATAATGCTATCCCTAACCCCTAACCCTAATTCTAACCCTAAACCTCTTCTAACCATAAACCTAAGAATAATGCTAACCCTAACCCCTTACCCTAACCCTAAGGTAAACCCAAACCCTAACCCAACCTAAACCAAACCCTAACGCTAAGCCTAACCCTAACACTAACCCTAACCCTACCCCTAAACCACTTCTAACCCTAAACCTAAGAGTAACACTAACCCTAACCCTAACCCTAACCCTAAAACAAACCCTAAGTCTAATCCTCACCCTAACCCTAACCCTAAACCAAACCCTAACCCTAAATCTAAACCTAACTCTGACCAAAACCCCTACCCTAACCCTAACCCTAACCCCTATACCTCTTCTAACCCTAAACCTAAGAGTAATGCTAACCCTAACCGTAATCCTAACCCTAACCCAACCCTAACCCTAACCCTAACCCACGCATACCTTTAACCCTACACCTACCCCCTACCTTAACCCTAAACGTAACCAAACCCTACCCCTAACCCTAACCCTAACCTTAACCCTAACCAAACACTACCCCTACCCCTAACTCTAACCCTAAAACTCACCCACCCCTAAACCTAACCCCTAGCCCCTAGCCCAGCCCTAACCCTAGCCTTAGCCCTAGACCTAACCCTAAAACTAACCCTATTCATAACCCTACCCCTAAATCTAAACCCTAACCCTAACCATAACCCAAACCTTATCCCAATCCTGACCCTAACCCTCACCCCAATCCCTAACACTAACCCTAAACACTAAACCTAATCCTAACCTTTACCTTAACCCTAAACCCTAACCATAACCATAACCCTAGCCCTAGCTCCTAGCCCTAACCCTATCCCTAGCCCTAACACTAACCCTAACACTAACCCTAACCCTAAACCCTAAATCCTAACCCTAACACAACCCTAACCGTATCCCTAACCCCAACCAATGCCCCTACCCCTACTTCTACCCCTACCCTAACCCTAACACCTAATCAGAAACCTAACACCTAACCCTAACTCAAACGCTAACACTAACCTTAAACCTTAACACACTAACACTAACCTGAACCTAACCCTAACCCAAAACCTTACCCATAACCCTAACCCTAACCCTAACTGTAACACTAACCCTAATCTTAACCCTAACTCGTCTAACCCTAACCCTAAACCTACTACTACCCATCTACCTACCCTTACCCCTAACCCTAACACAACCCTAATCTTAACACTAATCCTAACCTCAACCACCACCCCTGTACCTACCCCTACTCCTAACACTGACCCTAACATTAAACCTCAACCTATCCCTAAACCCTAAACCCTAACCCTAACACTAAACACTAACCCTAACCCTAACCCTATCCCTAAACCTAACAGTAACCACAACCCCTAACCTTACCTCTAACCCTAACCCTAACCACAAACCTAAACCCAAATCCTAACACTAACCCTAACCCTAAACCTAAACACTAACCCTAAACCTAATCCAACCCTAAACCTTACCTTAACTCTTTCTCTAACCCTAAATGTAACCCCTAGCCCTAGCCCAAGCACTAGCCCTAGCCCTAACCGTACCCCTAGCCCTAAACCTAACCCCCAACCCTAACACTAACCCTAACCCTAACGTTAACCCTAACCCCTAATCCTAACATTAACCCTAACACTAACCACTAAACCTAACCCCTGACCCTAACCCTAAACCCCAAACCTAACCTTAACCCTAACCCTAAACCCTAACACTAACCCAACCCTCACTCTTTCCCTAACCCTAACCCTAACATTAATCCCTAAACCTAACACTAACCCTAAACCCTAACCCTACACCTAGCCATAGACCTAGCTCTGGCACTAATCCTGAACCTAATCCTAGCCCTAGCCTAACCCCAACACAACGCTAACCCTAAACCTAACCCCAACCCATACCCCTACGCCAATCCTAATCCCTAACCCTAAATCTAACCCCAACCTTAACTCTGAACCCTAACCCAAACTCCATCCCTAACCCTAAACCCAATCCTAACTCTAACCCTAAACCGTAAACCCTAACCCTATCCCTGCCGTAACCAAACCCTAACCCTAACACTAACTTCAACCCATTCCCCTACCCGTACCCCCTAACCCTAACCGATAACTCTAACCCTAAAACTAACCCTAATCCCTACCACTAACCATAACCCTAGTCTAAGCCCTAGCCATAGCCTTAGCAATAGCCCTAGCTCTAACCCCATCTCTAGCCGTAACCCTAACACTAACACTAAAAATAATTCTAACACTAACAAAAACCTAACCCAACCATAGCACTAACCTTAACCCTGACCCCAACCCCTCCCAATACCACTACCCCTAACCCTAATACTAACCCTAACCCCTAACTGTAACCTCTAACCCTAACCCTACCCCTAAACTTACACCTAACCCCAACCCAACCCTAACCCTAACCCTAACCCCAGCCCCAGCCCTTACCATAATCTTAACCCTAACCCCTAAACCTAATCCTAACCCTAAAACCTAACCCTAACCCTAACCCAAACCTTAAGAGTAACACTAACCCTAACCCCAACACTAAACTAAACCTAAAACTAATCCTAATATTAACCCTAACACTAACTCTAACCCTAGCCCTAACCCTATCCCTAGGCCTCCAACCCCAACCCTAACACTAATCCTAAAACCTAAAACCTAACACTAATCCTAACCATAACCATAACGCCACAATAACCCAAAACCCTAACCCCTAAACCTGACCCTAACCCTAACCCCAACCCCTATCCCTAACCCCACCCCAAACCTAACCTTAACCCCAACCTTAAAACTAACCATAACCCTAACCCTAACCCTAACCCCAACTCTAACCCCAAACCCAACCCCAACCCTAACCCTAACCCCAACCCTAACCTCTAACCCTAGCCCTAAAACTAACGCTAACACCAACACTAACCCTAACACTAAACCTAACCCTCAAAACCTGACCCTGACTCAGACCCTGACCCTGACCCTGACCCTGACACTAACCCCAACCAAAACCACTAATGCTAACCCTAACCCCTAAACCCAACACTTACGCTAACCCTAATGCTAAACCTAACCCCTAAACCCTGACCCTATCTCTGACCCTGACCCTGACCCTGACCCCTAACCCTAACCCTAAACCCTAAACCCTAACCCTAACCCTAACACCTAACGCTAACCCTAACCCTAACCCTAACCCTAACGCTAACCATAATGCCAAAGGTAACCCTAAACACTGACCCTGACCCTGACCCTGAACCAGACCCTAACACTAACCCTAACCCTAACACTAGCCCTACCCCTAACACAACCCTAACCCTAAACCCTAACACTAACCCTAAACCCTAATCCTAACACTAATCCTAACACTAACCTTAAACCTGAACACTAAACCTATCCCTAACCAAACCCCAACACTAACCCTACCTCTAAACCTAACCCTAAACCTAAACCTAACCCCAACCCTAACCCTAACCCCAAACCCAACCCTAACCCCAACCCTAGCCCTAATCCTAACCCTAACCCCAACCCTAACCCAAACACTATCCCTAACCAAACCTTAACCCTAACACTAACTTCAACCCATTCCCCTACCCGTACCCCTACACCCAACCGATAACTCTAACCCTAACACTAACCCTAACTCCTACCACTAACCATAACCCTAAAACATGCCCTAACCTAAGACTCTAACCCTAGCCCTAACCCTTGCTCTAAGCCCTAGCCATAGCCCTAGCAATAGCCCCTCACCCTAACGCCATCTCTAGCCCTAACCCAAACACTAACACTAACCCTAATTCTAACCCTAACAAAAACCTAACCCAACCATAGCACTAACCTTAACCCTGACCCCAACTCATCCCCATACCACTACCCCTAAACCTAATACTAACCCTAACCCCTAACTGTAACCCCTAACCCTACCCCTACACTTACACCCAACCCTAACCCAACCCTAACTATAACCCTTACCCCAACCCTAGCCCTTAACCATAATCTTAACGCTAACCATAAACCTAATCCTAACCCTAAACCCTAACCCTAACCCTAACCCTAACCCTAAACCAAACCCTAAGAGTAAAAATAACCCTAACCCTAAACCTAACCTAAACCTAACCCTAACCCTAATATTAACCATAACGCTAATCCCAACCCTAGCCCTAACCCGACATCTAGCCCTAACCCTAACCCTGACACTAATCCTAAACACTAAAACCTAACCCTAACCCTAACCCTAACCCTACAATAACTCTAACCCTAAAATAACCCTAACCCTAACCCTAAACCTAACGCTAACCCTAACCCCAACCATAACCCTAACCCCAAACCTAACCCTAACCCTAACCACAACCCCAATGCTAACCCCAACCCTAAACTTAACCCTAACCCTAACCCTAAGCCCAACCCCAACCCCAACCGTAACCGTAACCCTAAACCTAACCCCTAACCCTAACCCTAACCCTAATCCTAACCCTAACCTTAACACGAACCCTAACCCTTAACCCTAACCCTAAACCTAACGCTAACACTAACCCTAACGCTAAACCTTATCCTAAACCCTGACCCTGACTCTGACCCCTGACCCTGACCCTGATCCTGACCCAAACCCCAACCCTAACCCTCTTCTAACACTAAACCTAAGAGTAACGCTAACCCCAACCATAACCCTTACCCTAACCCCAACCCTTACCCTAACCCCTAACCCTAATCCTAACCCCTAACTGCTAACCCTAACCCTAATCCTAACCCTAACCCTAACCTTAAATCTATCTCCTAACCCCTAACCCTAACACTAACCGTAACCCTAACCAAAACCCCTAACCCTAACCCTCTTCTAACCTAAACCTAAGGGTAATGCTAACCCTAACCCTAAACCTAACCTAACCATCCCCCCCTAACCTTAACCCTAACCCTAACCCCTAACCCTTACCCTAACCCCTAACCCCAAGCCATACCCCTTCCCCTAACCCCTACCCGTAACAATAATCCCTAGCCCTAACCCTAACCCTAGCCCTACCCTATCACTAGCCCTAACCCTAACCCGGTACTAACCCCAACCCTAAACCTAAACCTAACCCTAACCCTAAACTAACCCTAACCCCAAATCATAAATAAAACCGTAACCCTATTTCCTAATCATAACTTTAACCCTATTCTAACCATAACCCTAAACCTAAAACTCTTCTAACCCTAATCCTAAGAATAAAGCTAACCATAACCCAACCCTAACTCTAACTTAACCCTAAACCCTAAACTTAACCTTAACCCAACTCTAACCCTAACCCTAACCATAACCCCAAGCCATACCCCTTCTCCTATCCCTACCCATAACCCTAACCCCAAACCCTAAACCTAACCCTAGACCTAACCCTATCCGTAGCCCTAATCCTATCCAATATTAACACTAACCCTAACCCAACCATAACCCTAACCCCAACCTTAGCCCTAACCCTATCCTAACCCTAACCCTAACCCTAACATAACCCTAACCTCAAATTCTAAACGCTAACCATAAGCCTAATACACTAACCCTAACCCTAACCCTATTCTTACCCTAAACCTAAACCTAAACTTTTCTAAACCTAACCCTATCAGTAAAGCTAACCATAAACTTAACCCCTAACCCCAACCCAAATCCCAACTCTAACCCTAATCCTACCCTAACCTTAACCCTAACGCTTTTCTAACCCTAACCTTAAATCTAAACTTCTTCTAACCCTAACCCCAAGAGTAACACTAACCCTAACCCCAACCGTAACCCCAACCCCAAACCTAACACTAAACATACCCTAACCCTAAACCTAACCCTAACCGTAACAATAACCCTAACCCTGAACCCTAAATCTAACACTAACCTTAACCCTAACCCTAACCCAAACCCCTAACGTTAACCCTAACCATAAAGCCTAACCCTAACACTAACCCTAACCCTAAACCCCAAACCTAACCCTAACTCCATCCCTTAACCCTAACCCTAACCCTAACCCCTAACCCCAACCCCAACCCCTAATCCTAACCCTATCCCTAGCCCTAACCCTAACCTAACCTAAACCTAATCCTTAACCCTGAAAGCTAACACTAACCCTACCCCTACCCCTAAAACTACACTAACCCTAAATCCTAAACCTAAACCTAACACTAACCCTAAACACTAACCCTAACCCTAGCCCCAGCCGCAGTCCTATCCCTAGCACTAGCCCTTGTCCTAAAACTAACCCCAGCCTTAACCCCAACCCTAAACCGCAAACCCCCAACCCTAACCCTAACCCCTAAAACTAGCCCTAACTGTAAACCTAACACTAACACTAACACTAACTCTAATCCCAAACCCAACCCTAAACCCAACCCCAACCCTAACTCTAACCCTAACACTAACCTCAACCCCTAATCCCACCCTTACTCCTAACCCTAACCCTAACCTAACTCTAACCCTAAACCTGACCCTAACCCTAACACTAAGCCCAACCCCTAACCCTAACACTAACAATAACACTATCCCTAAGCTTAACCCTAAATCTAAAACTAACCTTAACCCTAAACCCTAACGCTAACCCTAACCCTAAAGCCCAACACTAATACTAACCCCTAACCCCAAACTCTACACCCTAACGCTAATCCTAACCTTAAATCCTAAACCTAAATCTAACCCTAACCCTAACACTAACTTTAACCCTAAACTCTACACACTAACCCTATCCACAACCCTAATCCAACCATAACCCTAACCCCAACCTAACCAGAAGTCCTAACCCTATCCCTACCCCAACCCTAACCCTAAAGTTAACCCTAACCCTAGCCCTAGCACTATACCTAGCTCTAACCCCATCCCTGAGCCCCAACCCTAACGCTAACCCTAACCTAAACCCTAAAACCCAAACTTAACCGTAACCCTAACCCTAACCCTAACCCCAACCTTAGCCATACTGCTTCCCCTACCCCTACCCCTACCCCTACACATAAGCGTGAACCCCTAACCCTAACCCTAATAGTAGCCCTAACCCTATCCCTAGCCCTAACCCTAACCCTAAGCCTAAGCCTCAAACCCTAAATCCTAACCCTAATGCTAGCCCTAACCCTAACCCCAAATCCTAAACCTAAACCTAACCCTAATCCTAAACCCTAACCCCTAACCTTAGCACTAGCCATAGCCCCAGCCCCAGCACTAGCCCTTACCCTATCCCCAGCCCTAGCACTAACCCCTAACCCCAACCCCAACCCTAAACCTAAATCTAAACTTCTTCAACCATAACCCTAACAGTAACACTAACCCCAGCCCTAACCCCAAAAACCCCAACCCTAACCCTAAACATGCCCTAACCATAAACCTAACCCTAACCCTAACACTAAGCCCAACCCTAACCCTAACACTAACACTTACCCCTAACCTTAACCCTAAATCTAAAACTAACCTTTATCCTAACCCTAACCCTAATCCTTAACGCTAACTCTAACCTTTAAAACCTAACACTAACACTAACCCTAACCCTAAACTCACACCCTAACCCTAACCCTAACCTTAAATCCTAAACCTAAACTGAACCCTAACCCTAAACCCTAACCCTAACACTAACCTTAACCCTAAACTCTACACCATAACCCTAACCCTAACCCTAATCCTGATCCAATCATAACCGTAACACTAAACCTAACCAGAAGTCCTAACCGTACCCCTACCCCTAACCCTAACCTTTCCCCTAACCTAACCCTAGCCCTAGCACTATCTCTAGCTCTAACCCTATCTCTAGCCCCTAACCCTAACCCTAACCCCAACCCTAACCCCAACCCTAAACCCCTAACCTTAACCCTAACCCTAACCCAACCCTAACCTAACCCTAATCCCTAACCCTAACCTTAAACCTGACACTATCCCTAACCCTACCCTAACCCCTAACCCTATCCCTACCCTTAACTCTAACCCTAAACATAACACTAAACACTAACCCCAACCCTAGCCCTAGCTCTACCACTAACACTAACTCTCAACCCCAACCTCACCCTATACCCTAACCCTAACCCCTAACCCTAAACCTCAACCGCTATCCCTAACCCTAACCCTAATCCTAACCCAACCCTAACCTGAACCCGAACCCTAACCCTAACCCACACATAACTTTAACCCTACCCCTACCTCTACCCCTAACCCTAAACCTAACCTAACCCTACCCCCTTACCCTAATGCTAACCCTAAAACTCAACCAACCCCTAACCCTAACCCTATCCCTAGCCCAGCCCCAACCCTAGCCCTAGTCCTAGACCTAACCCCAGCACTAACCCTAACCATAACCCTACCCCTATACTCTAAACCCTAACCCTAACCCTGAACCCTAAACTTATTCCAAACCTGACCCTAACCCTAACCCCAACCCCTAACACTAACCCTAAACCCTAACCCTAATCCTAACCCTAACCTTAACCCAAAACCCTAACCATAACACTAACCCCTAGCCCAACACCTAGCCCTAATCCTATCCCTATACCCAACCAATGCCCCCTACCCCTACCTCTACCCCCTATACCTAACCCTAACACCTAACCATAAACCTAACACCTAACCCTAACTCAAACGCTGACCCTAACCTTAAGCCCTAACACTAACCTCAACCCTAACCCAAAAACTTACCCATAACCCTAACCCTAAACCTAACCGTAACCCTAAACCTAATCTTAACCCTAACTCGTCTAACCCTAACCCTAAACCTACGACCAACCATCTACCTACTTTTACACCTAACCCTAACACAACCCAATCCTTAACACTAATCCTAACCTTAACCACCACACCTATCCCTATCCCTACTCCTAACACTAATCCTAACATTAAACTTAACCCTATCCCTAAACCCTAAACACTAACCCTAACCCTAACCCTAACACTAAACTCTAACCCTAACCCTAACACTAACCCAAACCTAACCCTATCCCTAAACCTAACACTAACCTTACCTCTAACCCTAACCCTAAACCTAAACCTAAATCCTAACTCTAACCCTAACCCGAAATCTAAACACGAACCTTAAACCTAATCCAACCCTAACCCTTACCCTAACTCTATCCCTAATCACTCACCGTAACTCTAGCCCTAGCCCAAGCCCCAGCCCTAGAGCTAACCATGTCCTCAGCACTAGCCTTAACCCTAAACCTAACGCTAACCCAACCCTAAATCTAACCCCAATTTTAACCCTAATCCTAAATCTAAACCCTGAACTCTAACACTAACCCTAAAAATAAGCTATAACTCTAACCCTAACCCAACCCCAACCCTATCCTGAAACCCTAAACCCTAACCCTAACCCTAACCCTAAACATTAAACCTAACCCTAAAACAACACCAACACTAAACTTAACCCTAACTCTAAACAAAACCCCTAAACCTACCTCAACCTTAAAACTAACCCCTAATCCTAACACTAACCCTAACAATAACCATTAAACCTAACCCTGACACTAACCCTAAACACTAAACCTAACGCTAACCCCTAACCCCCTAACCTTAACCCTAACCCTAAGCCTACCCTAATCCTAACCCTAACCCTAACTCTAACGCAAACCCTAATGCTAACTCGAACCCTAAACCCTGACCCTGACCCTGACCTAACACTAACCTTAACCCTAACACTAACCCTAACCCTAATGCTAACCCTAAAACTTATCCTTAAACCTAACCCTAACCTAAACTCTAACCCTAATCCTAACCCTAACCCCTAACCCTAAACCTAACCCTAACTAAAACCCCTAACCCTACACGGAACCCTAATCCTAACCCTAACAAACCCTAACCCAAACCCTAACCTAAAACCTAACCAAACCTAACCTAAACCTAACCCCTAACCCTAACCCCTAACCTAACCCAAACCCTAAACCCTAACCCTAACCTAACCCCTAACCCATAACCTAACCCTCTAACCCCTAACCCTAACCTAACCCCTAACCCCTAATCCCAACCCTAACCCTAACCCCTAATCCCTAAACCTAACCCTAACCCTACCCCGAACTCCTAACTCTAACCCTAAACCAACCCCTAACCCTAAACCTAACACTAACCTAACCCTAACCCTAACCCTAACCCAAAACCAAATCCTAACCCTAAACCTAACCCTAACCCTAACCCTAACCATAACAAAACTCTAAACCTATCCCTAAATCCTACCCCCATAAATAACCCCTAACACTAACCATAACCCCAACCAAAACTCCTAACCCTAACCCCTAACCCTAACCCAAACCCTAACCCTAAACCAAACCCTAACCCTAAACCTAACACTATCCTAACCCTACCTCAACCCTCCAATCCCTAACCCTAACCCTAACCGTAACCCTAACCAACCCTAACTCTAACCCTAACCCTAAACCTCCTAACCCTAACCCAACCTAACCCTAAACCTAACCTATCCTAACCCTAACCCCTAACCTAACCCTACCCCCTAACCATAACCCTAAACCTAAAACTCTTCTAACCCTAAACCTAAGAGTAACGCTAAACCTAACCCTAACTCTAATCATAACCTAAACCAAACCTAACTAACCCCAACCCTAAACCTAAACCCCTAACCCTAACCTAACCTACCCTAGCCCTAGCCCTAGCCCTATCCCTAGCCCAGGCATTAGCCCTAGTCCAAAATTAGGGATGGGTTGAGGTTAGGTTTAGGCTTAGGGTTAGGGTTAAAATTAGGGTTAAGGTTAGTGTTAAATGTTAGGGTTAGGTTTGGGGTTAGGGTTAGAATTTAGGGTTAGGGTTAGTGTTAGGGTTTAGGGTTTAGGGTTAGGGTTATCGTTAGAGTTAAGGTTAAAGTTAAGTGTTAGGGTTAGGTTTAGGTTTAGGGTTATGGTTGGGTTAGGATTAAGTGTAATGGTATGGGTAGTGGTAGGGGTAGGGTTAGGTTTAGGGTTAGTGGTTAGGGTTAGTGTTAGGGTAAGGTGTATGGGTATTGGGATGGGTTGGGGTTAAGGTTAAGGTTAGTTTTAGGGTTGGGTTAGGTATGATGCCGGGGTTAGGGTTAGGTTTATTGTGAGGGTTTGGTTTGAGGCTAGAGATAGGGTTAGGGCTAGGGCTCTTGCTAGGGTTAGTGCTGGGGCTTAGGCTAGGTTAGTGTTACGGTTAGAGTTTTGGGTTAGGGTTAGGGTTATGGTTAGTGTTAGAGGTTAGGTCAGGGTTTATTGTTAGGGTTAGGGTTAGAGTTAGCGTTTGGGGGTAGTGGTAGGGGTAGGGGTATGGGTTGGGTTGGGTTAGGGGTTAGGGTTAGTGTTTGGGTTTAGGGTTTAGGGTTAGAGTTAAGGATAGGTTAAGGTTAGGGTTAGTGGTTAGGATTAGGGTATAGGGGTTAAGGTTAGGGTTAGATTTAAGGTTAGGGTTTAGGAGTAGGGATAGGGGTATGGGTTGCGGTTAGGGTTAGAGTTAGGGTTTTGTTAGGGTTAGGGCTCATGCTAGAGCTAGTGCTGGGGCTAGGGCTGTGGCTTAGGGTAGGGTTAGGGTTTGGGGTTTGGGGTTAGGTTTATGGTTTAAAGTTAGGGTTAGGGTTAGGGTTAGAGTTAGGGTAGGGTTGGGTTAGGGTTTAGGTTAGGATTAGGGTTATGTTTAGTGTTTAGAGATAGGGATAGAGTTAGGTTTGGGGTTAGTGTTAGGGTTAGTGTTAGCATAAGGTGTTAGGGGTTAGGGTTAGGATTAGGGTTAGGGTTGGGTTAGGGTTAGGGTTAGAGATTAGGTTAGGGTTAGAGTTAGTGTTAGGTTTGGTTTTAGGGTTGGGTTAGGGTTAGGTTTAGGGCTACGGGTAGGGATATATTTAGGTTAGGGTTAGGGTTAGGGTTAGGGATAGGGATAGCTTTAGGGCTAGAGCTAGTGCTGGGGCTGGGAGCTACGGCTAGGGCTAGGGTTGAGGTTAGGACTAGTGTTTGAGGTAAGGGTTAGGGTTTAGGGTTTAGGGATAGGGTTAGGGTTAGGTTGAGGATTAGTGTTAGGTTTAGGTTTAGGGTTAGGTGCTGTGATTGGGGTAGGATTGGGGTAAGGGTTAGGTTTAGGGTTGGGTAGGGTTAGGGGTAGGGATAGGGGGTTGGGTTAGGTTTACTTTTAGGGTTATGAGTGGGTTAGATTTAGCGTTGGGGTTAGGCTTTAGGGGTTAGGGATAGGGTAAGGGGTTAGGGTTTAGGGTTAGGGTTGGGGTTAGGGTTAGTGTTAGGGGTTTAAGGTTAGAGTTAGCTTTGGGGTTAGGGGGTAGGGGTAGGGGTTTATGGTTAGGGTTAGCGTGGGGCTGGGGCTGGGTTTTGGCTAGGAGTAGTGCTGGGGCTATTGCTACGGCTAGGGCTAAGGTTGGGGTTGGGGTTAGAGTTAGAGTTAGGTTGGGGCTAGGGCTAGCGTTGGGGCAAAGTCTATTGCTAGGGTTAGGGCTGGGTCAGGGCTAGGGCTAGGGCTAGAGCTAGGATTGGGGCTAGGGTTAGGGTTAGGGGTTGGGTTAGGGTTAGGTTTAGGGTTTATTGTTATGGTTAGGGTTGGGGTTAGAGTTAGGGTTAGGTTTAGGGTTAGGCTTAGGGTTTGAGTTAGGGTTAGGGGGTTAGGTTAGGGTTAGGGTTAGGGCTACGGGTAAGGATATGGTTAGGGCTGGGGCTAGGGCTTGGTCTGGGGCTGGGGTTATAATTACAGTTGGGGATAGACCTTAGGGTTAGGGTTAGGGTTGGATTAGGGTTAAGGTTAGTGTTTAGTGTTAGGGTTAGGGTTTGTGTAAGTGTTAGGGTTTAGGGTTAAGTGCTAGGGCTAGGGTTAGGTATAGGGCTAGGGAAGGGCTGAGGCTAGGGCTAGGGGTAGGGGTAGGGATTTTGGTTAGGGTTAGGGGTAGGGGTAGTTTTAGGGTTTTGTTAGGGTTAGGGTTACGTTTAGGTTTGGGGGTGGGGTTAGGATTTAAGGTTAGGGTTAGGATTAGGGTTTAGGTTTAGTGTTATTTTTAGGGTTATGCTTAGTGTTAGGGTTTGGGTTGGGGTTGATGTTATGGTTAATGTTATCGTTACTGTTAGGGTTAGGGGTTAGAAGAGGTTTAGGTTTAGGGTTAGGGTTAGAAAAGGGTTAGGGTTGGGTTTAGGGTACTAGGGGTCAGGGTTAAGGTTTAGGGTTTGGGGTTAGGGTTAGGTTAGTTTTAGTGTTGGGCTAGTGTTGGGGCTAAGGTTAGTGTTTAGTGTTAGTGTTGGGGTTATGGTTTAGGTTTAGGGATAGGGTTAGGGTTAGTGTTAGAGTTAGGGTTAGCAGTAGGGTTAGGGGTTGTGGTTATGGTGAGGGTTAGGGTTAGACTTAGGGATGGGTTACTGTTAGGGTTAGGGGTAGGTTTAGGGTTAGGGTTAGATGAGTTAGGGCTAGGGTTAGGGTTAGGGTTGGGTATAGGGTTACGTTAGGGTTAAGGTTAGGGTTAGGGATGAGTGTTAGGGTTAGGGGTATGTTTTAGGGTTAGGGCTAGTGCTAAGGTAAGGGCTAGCGCTAGGGCTAGGGCTAGGATAAGACTAGGGCTAGGTTTAGGTCTAGGACTAGGTTTAGTGTTGGGGTTAGGGTTAGGGTTGGGTGAGAGTTAGGGTTAGGGTTACGGTTTAGTGTTAGGGTTAGGGTTAGGTTTATGGTTAGGGATTAGGGTTAGGGTTAGGGGTTAGGGTAGTGTTAGGTGTAGGTGTAGGGTTAGGGGTTGTGGTTAAGTTTTTGGGTTGGGGTTAGGCTTAGGGTTTGGGTTGGGTTAGGGTTTGTGTTAGCGTTAGAGTTTATGGTTAGGGTAAGTGTTAGGTTAGGGTTCAGGGTTTATCGTTAGTGTTAGAGTTAGAGTTGGGGTTTGGGTAAAGGTTGGGTTAGGGTTAGGGTTAGGGCTAGGGCAGGTTTAGTGCTAGTGCTAGGGATATTGTTAGGACTAGGGCTGGGGCTAGGGTTAGGTTTATGGTTAGGGTTAGATGTAGGGGTAGGTTTGGGGGTTGTGTTTAGTGTTAGGGTTATGGTTATGGTTAGGGTTTGGTTAGGGATAGGGTTACGGTTAGTGTTTAGTGTTAGGGTAAGGTTGTAGGGTTTAGGGATATGGTTAGGGTTAGGGGTTAGGCTTAGGGTTAAGGGAAGGTGTAGGGTTAGGGGTTGTGTTTAGTGTTAAGGTTAGTGTTGGGTTAGGGTTAAGCTTATTGTTAGGGTTTAGAGTTTAGGGTTAGAGTTGAGGTTAGGGTTTAGGTATAGGGTAGGGTTAGAGTTATTCTTAGGGGTTAGAGTTAGGGTTGGGGTTAGGGTTAGGGGTTAAGGTTAGTGTTAGGGTTATGGTTGGGGCTAGGGATAGAGTTTGGACTAGGGCTAGTGCTGAGTGCTAGGGATAGGGCTAGGGCCAGGGATAGGGTTCAGGTTAGTGTTTAGTGTTACGGTAGGGTTAGAGTTAAGGCTAGGGATAGGGTTAGGGGTTAGGATTAGGGTTAGGGTTAGGGTTAGGGATACGTTTAGGGTTGGGTTAGAGATTGGGGTTAGGGTTAGGGTTAGGGTATAGGGTTAGGGTTAGGGGAAAGGGGTTTAGGCTTAGGATAGGTGTTAGGGTTAAAGTTAGGGTTAGGGTTAGGGGTTAGGCCTAGGGCCAGGGTTCTGGTTAGAGTTAGGATAGGGTTAGGGTTAGGGTTGGGGTTAGTGTTTAGTTGTAGGGTTTGGGGTTTAGGGATAGAATAAGCGTTAGCGTCAGGGTTATGTTTAGGGCTAGGCAGAGTTTTGGGTCTGGGGCTATTGCTAGGGTTAGGGCTACTGCTCGGGCTAGAGTTAGAGTTGGGGTTAAGGTTTTAGGTTACGGTTAGTGTTAGGGTTAGTGTTAGGGTTAGGGTAGGGTTAGGGTACGGTTGGTGTTGGGGTTTGGTTTAGGATTAGGGTTAGCGTTACTCTTAAGTTTAGGGTTAGAAGAGGGTTAGGTTTAGGGTTAGGGTTAGAATAGGGTTAGGGATACGGTTAGGGGTAGGTTTAGGGGTTGTGGTTAGTGTTAGGGTTAGGGTTAGTGTTACGGTTTGGTTAGGATTAAGGTAAGGGTTAGTGTTTAGTGTTAGGGTTAGGGTTAGGGTTATGGTTTAGGGTTTAGGGATAGGGTTAGGTTTAGGGTTAGGGATGGGGGAGGGGTAGGGTTAGGGGTTGTGGTTAGTGTTATGGTTAGGGTTGGATTAGTGGTAGGGGTAGGGGTAGGGTTAAGGCTAGGGGTAGACGAGTTAGGGTTTGGGGTTAAGGTTAGGGGTTAGGGTTAGGGTTAAGCTTAGGTTAGGGTTAGGGTTTAGGGTTAGGGTTAGGTGTAGGTTTAGGATTTAGGGTTAGGGTTAGAGATAGGGGTAGGGTAATGTTAAAGATATGTGTGGGTTAGGGTTAGTGTTAGGGTTGTCTTAGGGTCAGGGTTAGGGTTAGGTTTTAGGGTCAGGTTTAAGGTTAGGGTTAGGGCTAGGGATAGGGTTAGGTCTGGGGCTAGTGTTTTGGCTAGGTCTGAGGCTAGGGTTAGGCTTAGGGCTAGGGTAGGGTTAGGGTTAGGGTTGTGGTTGGGGTTAGGGGTTAGGGTTAGGGTTGAGTGTTTAAGATAGGGTTAGGGTTAGTGATAGGGTTAGGGTTAGGGGTAGTAGTAGGGTTAGGGGTAGTGGTTAGATTTAGGGTTAGGGTTATTGAAAGGGTTGTGTTAGGGGTAAGGGTAGGTGTAGGGTAGCGGTAGGGTTAGTGTTAGGGTTAAACAAGTTTGGGTTAGGGTTAGTGTTATGGTTACGGTTGGGGTTATGGTTAGGATTAGGTTTAGGGGTTAGGGTTAGGGTTATGGTTAGGGATTAGGGTTACGGTTAGGGTTAGGGTTAGGTTTAGTTTTAGGGTTAGGATTAGTGTTAGGTTTAGGGCTAGGGATAGTTTTAGAGCTAGGGCTAGAAATAGGGCTGGGGTTGGGGCTCAGGCTGGGGGTTAGGGTTAGGGTTAGGGTTAAGGTTAGGGATAGTGTTGGGTTTGGGGCTAGGGATACTTTTAGGGCTAGGGCTAGTGCTAGGGTTAGGGTTTGGGTTTAAGTTAAGGGGTTGGGTTTAGGTTTAGGGCAGGGGGTTAGGGGTTCAGGTTTGGGGTTGAGGTTAGGTTTAGTTTTAGGGTTAGCGTTACTGTTAGGTTTAGGGTTATAAGAGGTTTAGGTTTAGGGTTAGGGTTAGAATAGGGTTAGGGTTAGGTTTAGGGTTTTAGGGATACTGTTAGTGTTTAGGATTTAGGGTTAGTGTTAGGTTAGTGTTAGTGTTAGGGTTTAGGGTTTAGTTTAGGGTTAGGGTTAGGGGTTGGGTTAGGATTAGTGCTAGGGTCAGTGGTTAGGGGTAGGGGTAGGTGGAGGGGCAGAAGTAGGATTATGGCTTTGGGGTTAGGGTTAGGGTTGGGTTAGGTATAGGGTTTAGGGATTAGGGTTAGGGTTGAGGTTAGGGTTACGGTAGGGCTGGGGCTAGGGGTTGGGGGGCTGGGGCTAGTGCTGGGGCTGGGGCTACGGCTGGGGCTAGTGTTGGGGTGCGGGTTAGGTTTTAGGGTTGGGGTTACGGTTGGGTTAGGGGTAGGGCTCGGTTTGGGGCTGGGGCCAGGGTTGGGACTAATGCTACGGCTGGGGCTGGGGCTAGGGTTAGGGTTAGGGGCTGGTTTGGGGTTGTGGTGAGTGTTAAGTTTAGAGTTAGGGTTAGGGTTGTTTTAGGGTTGGAACTAGTGTTGGTGTTTAGTGTTAGTGTTAGGGTTAGGGGTTATGGTTTTGGGTTTAGGGATGAGGGTTAGGGTTGGGGTTAGAATAGGGTTAGGGCTAGGGTTAGGGGGTAGGTTTTGGGTTGTGGTTAGTGTTAGGGTTAGGGTGAGTGTTAGGGTTGGGTTAGGGTTAAGGTAAGGGCTAGTGTTTAGTGTTGGTGTTAGGGTTAGAGTTATGGTTTAGGGTTTAGGGATAGGGTTAGGGTTAGAGTTAGGGATGGGGGAGGGGAGGGTTGGGGGTTGTGGTTGGGATTATGGTTAGGGGTTGGTTTAGGGGTAGGAGTAGGGGTAGGGTTAAGGTTAGGGGTAGACGAGTTAGGGTTGGGGGTTAGGGTTAGTGTTAAGGTTTAGGGCTTTGGGTTAGGGTTTAGGGATTGGGGTTAGGGTTAGAGGTTAGGTGTAGGTTTAGGGGTTAGAGTTAGGGTTAGAGATGGAGGTAGTGGTAGGGATAAAGATATGTGCGAGTTAGGGTTAGGGTTAGGGTTGTGTTAGGGTTAGAGTTTAGGGTCAGGTGTAGGTTTAGGGTTGGGGCTAGGGGTAGGGTTAGGTCTAGGGCTCGTGTTTTGGCTAGGTCTAGGGCTAGGTCTGGCTAGGTTGGAGCTTGGGGTTAGGGTAGGGTTAGGATTAGGTTTGAGGTTGGGGCTGGGGTTAGGGTTGGGGTTTAGGAGTTTAGGATAGGGTAAGTGTTAGTGATAGGGTTAGGGTTAGGGGTAGTGGTAGGGTTAGGGGTAGTGGTTAGGTTTAGGGTTAGGGTTAGTGTAAGGGTGGTGTTAGGGGTATAAGGGATAGGTATAAGGGTTAGCAGTAGGGTTAGGTTGGGGTTAGGGTTAGGGTTAGACGAGTTAGGGTTACGGTTAGGGTCAGGGGTTATGGTTAGGGTTAGGTTTAGGATTAGGGGTTTAGGGTTAGTGTTGGGTTTAGGGCTAGGGATAGTTTTAGAGCTGGGGCTAGAGCTGGGGCTGGGGTTGGGGCTCGGGCTAGGTTTGGGGTTGGGTTTGGGGTTAGGGTTTGGGGATAAGGGTTAGGTTTAGGACTAGGGATAATTTTGGGGCTAGGGATGGTGCTAGGGGTTGGGGTTGGGGTTTGAGGTTATGGTTGGGGTTAGGGGTTAGGGTGGGGTTATGGTTGGGTTTGGGGTTGGGGTTAGGTTTAGTTTTGGGGTTAGCGTTACTGTTGGGTTTGGGGTTATAAAATTTGGGTTTGGGGTTGGGGTTAAGAATAGAGTTAGGGTTGGGTTTGGGGTATTAGGGTTACTGTTGGTGTTTGGGATTTAGGGTTAGTGTTGGGTTAGTGTTGGGGTTAGGATTTGGGGGTTGGGTTTAGGGTTGGGGTTGGGGTTGGTGCAGGATTAGTGTTGGGGTCAGGGTTAGGGGTATGGGTAGGGGTAGAAGTGGGGTTATGGTTTGGGGTTAGGTTTGGGGTTGGGTTAGGGATAAGGTTGGGGCTGGGGTTTGGGGATTAGGGTTAGGGTTGGGGTTACGGTAGGGCTAGGGCTGGGGTTGGGGCTGGGTCTGGTGTTGGGTTACGGGTTGGGTTTTTGGGGTTAGGGTTACGGTTAGGGGTGGGGGTGGGGCTGGGTTTAAGGCTAGGGCTGGGGCTGGGGTTAGGACTGGGGCTACGGCTGGGGCTGGGACTGGGTTGGGGTTGGGTGGTGGAGGTTTGGGGTTGTGGTTAGTGTTAGGTTAGAGTTGGGGTTAGGGTTGGGTTGGGGGTGGGAACTGGTGTTTGTGTTTAGTGTTAGTGTTAGGGTTAGGGTTATGGTTTGGGGTTAGAATAGGGTTAGGGATAAGGTTAGGGGTGGGTTTAGGGGTTGTGGTTAGTGTTAAGTGGGATTGGTGTTGGGGTTGGGTTAGGGTTAAGGTAAGGGTTGGTGTTTAGTGTTAGGGTTAGGGTTGGGGGTTATGCTTTGGGGTTTGGGGATAGGGTTAGGGTTAGGGGTTAGGGATAGGGGAGGAGTAGGGTTAGGGGTTGTGGTTAGGGTTATGGTTAGGGGTTGGTTAGGGGGTAGGGGTAGGGGTAGGGTTAAGGTTAGGGGTAGACGAGTTGGGGTTAGGGGTTAGTGTGGGTTGGGTTTAGGGTTGGGGTTGGGGTTTGGGAGTTGGGGTTAGGTTAGGTGTGGGTTTAGGGGTTGGGGTTGGGTTTTAGGATAGGGGTGGGGGTGGGGTTAAAGATTGTGTGGGTAAGGGTTGGGGTTAGGGTTGTGTTAGGGTTAGGGTTTGGGTCAGGTGTGGGGTTAGGGTTGGGGCCAGGGATAGGGGTTGGGTCTAGGGCTAGTGTTTTGGCTGGGTCTGGGGGCTGGGGAGGGTTAGTCTTTGGGTTAGGGTAGTGTTAGGGTTAGGGTTGGCGTTGGTGTTAGGGGTTGGGGTTGGGGTTTAGGGTTTAGGATAGTGTTAGGGTTGGTGATAGGGTTAGGGTTAGGGGGTAGTGGTAGGGTTAGGGGGTAGTGGTTAGGTTTGGGTTAGGGTTAGGTTAGGGTTGTGTTAGGGGTAAGGTTAGGTGTAGGGGTAGCGGTAGGGTTAGTGTTAGGGCTAGTGAGTTAGGGGAGGGGTTAGGGTTGTGGTTATGGTTATGGTTAGGGTTGGGATTAGGGTTGGGGTTGGGTTTGGGTTAGGGTTAGGGTTGGGTCAGGCGAGCAGGGTTAGGGTACAGTTAGGGTTAGGTTTGGGTTTGGGGTTAGGGGTTGGGGTTGGGTTTAGGGGGTTAGGGTTAGGTTTAGGGCTGGGTAGTGTTGGAAGCTGGGGCTGGGTTAGGGCTAGGAGGTGGGGGCTAGACTGGAGGGTTGGGGTTAGGTTTGGGGTTAGGTTTAGGGTTAGGAGTTGGGTTTAGGGTTGGGTTAAGTTTGGGGCTAGGGATGGTGCTAGGGTTAGGGTTGGTTAGGGTTAGGGTTAGGGGTTAGGGGTTAGGGTTGGGGTTATGGTTAGGGTTGGGGTTGGGGGTTAGGTTTAGTTTTGGGGTTAGCGTTAGTGTTGAGTTGGGGTTGGATAGGTTTAGGTTTGGGGTTGGGGTAATAGGGTTGGGGTTAGGTTTGGGTTTGGGGTTACTGTTTAGTTTGGGAGTTGGGGTTAGTGTTGGGTTAGTGTTGGGGTTGGGGATTTAGGGTTGGGTTTAGGGTTGGGGTTAGGGTTGGTGTGGGTTTAGGGTTAGGGTCAGGGGTTAGGGTTGGGTTAGGTTAGGTTAGGGTTAGGTTTGGGGTGGGGTTTAGGGAGGAGGTTGGGTTGTGTTAAGGTTAGGGTTAGGGTGAGCGTAGGGTGGTGGGGTTTAGGGTTTGGGGTTGCGGTTTAGGGTTAGGGGTTGCTTAGGTTTGGGGCTAGGGTCTAGTGTTGGGGTTAGGGTTGGGTTTTGGGGTTGGGGTTGCGGTAGGTGGGTAGGGGGGGGGGCTGGGTTTAAGGCTGGGGTTGGGGCTGGGGTTGGGCTGGGGTTCGGGCTAGGGCTGAGGACTAGGGTTGGGGTTGGGGTGGAGGTTTGGGTGGAGGTTGGGTTGGGGTTAGTGTTGGGTTAGGGTTGGGTTTGGGATTGGATTTGGGTTTGTGTTAGGGTTGGTGTTTGGTGGGAGTTGGGGTGAGGTTGAGGGGAAGGGGGGGGGGGGGGGGGGTGAGGAGTGTTAGGGTAGGGTAGTGTCGGGGGGTAGGGTAGGGTAGGGTTGGGGGGAGGGATATAGTTAGGGTTAGGGGTGGGGAGGGATAGGGTTAGGGGTTAGGTTAGGGTTAGGGGTTAGGTTTAGAGTTGGGTTAGGGGTAGGTTAGGGTTGGTGTTAGGCTGGTTGGTTTAGGACTAGGGCTAGGGTGTTATTTGAGGCTGGGCGGTTAGGTTAGGGTGGGAGGCTGGGGTTATAGTTGGGGCAGGGTTAGGGGTTGTGGTTAGTGTTGAGTTGGGTTTAGGGGGTTGGGGTTGGTTTAGGAGTTTGGGTTAGGGTTGGTTGTTTACTGTTGGGGCAGGGTTGGGGGTTGGGGTTGGTTGGGTTAGGGTTTAGGGTAAGGAAGGGTGGGGTTAGGGTGGTTTAGGGGTTAGGTTTGGGTTTAGGGCTGGTGTTGAGTTAGGGTTATCATGGGGATTTAGGGTTTGGGGTTGGAGTTAGGGGTTGGGGTTGGGTTGAGGGTGAGGAGTTATGGTTGAGGTTGTTGTGGTAGGGTGGGGGTTGGTGTTGGTATTAGGGTTGAGGTTAGGGCTATGGATAGCGTTAGGCAGGGTAGTGGCTAGGCTAGGGATAGGGGTGAGGCTGGTGATAGGTTAGCGTTGGTGTTTTGTGTTATGGGTGGGGGTTAGGGTGTGGTGTTGGGATAGGGTAAGGGTTGGGGGTTAGGTGGTTAGGGTTGAGTTGGGTTAGTGTTAAGGTTGGGGTTAGGGATTAGGGTTGGGGTTGGGGTTGGGGTTTGGGTTAGGTTGAGGGTTAGGGTTAAATGACTAGGGGTTAGGGGTATGATTACGGATAGGAGGTGGGATGGGGTTGGAGTTGGGAGTTGGGGTTTGGGTTTGAGGTTACAGTTAGGGTTAGGGTTGATTTAGGAGCTGGCTTATTTTAGGGTTAGCATTACTGCTAGGTTTAGGTTATAAGAGGTTTAGTTTAGGCTAGGTTAGAATAGAGTTAGGCTAGGCTTAGGTATTAGGTTACTGCTAGTGTTTAGGATTTAGGCTAGTGTTAGTTAGTGTTAGGCTAGGGCTAGAGTCTAAGGTTAAGGTAGTTAGGGCTAGG
>CAKJTW010000717.1:0-22744 GCA_917880005.1 Nanger dama
TTTTGGTTGGGGTTACGGTTAGGTTGGGGTTAGGTTTGGGGTTAGTGTTACTCTTGGGTTTAGGGTTAAGAGTTTTAGAGTTGGGGTTAGTGTTGGGGTTGGGGTTACGGTTGGGGTTGGGGTTAGGGTTTTTGGTTACGGTTGGAGTTAGGATTAGGGTTAGCATTACTCTTGGGTTTGGGGTTAGAAGAGTTTTGGGGTTGGGGTTTGGGGTTACAGTTAGGGTTAGGGGGTTTGATTAGGGTTAGTGTTGGGGCTTAGATTTGGGGTTAGGGGTTGGGGTTATTGTTATGGTTATGGTTGGGGTTAGGGTTAGGGTTAGGGGTTAGGTTTGGGGTTAGGGTTGGGGCTTAGAGTTAGGATTAGGGGTTGGGATTATTGTTAGGGTTAGGGTTAGCGTTACTCTTGGGTTTAGTGTTAGAAGAGGTTTGGGGTTAGGGTAAGTGTTAGTGTTAGGGTTAGGGGTTTTGGTTAGGGTTAGTGTTGGGGCTAGGTTTAGGGTTGGGGTTTGGTTTAGGGTTAGGCTGAGGCTTAGGTTTGGGGTTTGGTTTAGGGTTAGGGTTAGGGTTAGGATTAGAGTTAGATTTGGGTCTGGGGTTGGGGGTTAGGTTTGGGGTTGGGGAAAAGCTTAGTCTTGGGATATGTGTTAGGGTTAAAGTTAGGGTTAGGGTTAGAGTTAGGCCTGGGGCTAAGGTTAGGATTGGGGTTGGGTTAGGGTAGGTTTGGCGTTGGGGTTAGGTTTAGCGTAAGGTTAGGGTTGTGGTAGGGCTTAGGGTTGGGGTTTGGGTAGGGTTAGGGTTAGGGTTAGTGGTTAGGATTAGGGATAGGGTTGGGGGTTGGGGTAGGGGTTACGATTACGGTTGGGGGTTAGGGTTAGGGTTTGGGTTGGGATTAAGGTTAGGGGTTCGGTTTGGGGTTAGGGTTAGGGATAGCGTTGGGGTTAGGTTTAGGGTTAGGTTTGGGGTTAGAATTAGGGTTGGGGTTAGCATTGTGGTTGGGGTTAGGGGTTGGGCTTGGGGTCCGGTTTATGGTTGGGGTTAGGATTAGAGCTGGGTTAGGGTTGGTGTTAGGATTAGGGTTGGGGGTTGGGTTTAGGGTTAGGGTTGGGTTTAGTGTTAGGCTTAGAGTTGGTGTTAGGGTTATGTTTAGGGTTAGGGTTAGGGTTATGCATTTGAGTTAAGGTTAGGGTTTAGGGTTAGATTTGGGTTTAGGTTTAGGGTTAAAGTTAGTGTTAGGGTTAGGTTTAGGGGTTAGGGATCGGGTTAGGGTTAGGGGTTTTGGTTGGGGTCACGGTTGGTGTTACGTTTTGGTTTAGGGTTAGGGTTGGGGTTAGTGTAAGGGTTTATGGTTCGGGCTAGGGATAGGTTTGGGACTAGGGCTAGTGCTAGGTCTAGGGATAGGAGCTGGGGCTGGGGCTGGGAGCTAGGGGTTGGGGTTAGTGTTTAGTGTTATGGTTGGGGTTAGAGTTAGGGGTAGGGATAATGTTGGGGGTTGGGGTTAGGGATAGTGTTGGGGTTAAGGTTAGGGTTAGGGGTTAATGGTAGGGTTAGGGTTAGGGAAAGAGTTTATGCTTAGGATATGTGTTAGGGTTAAAGTTGGGGTTAAGGTTGGGAGTTAGACCAAGGGCTAGTGTTGGGGTTAGGGTTGGGGGTTGGGGTTACGGTTGGGGTTGGGGTTAGGGTTAGCACTACTCTTGGGTTTAGATTTAGAAGAGGTTTGGGGTTGGGGTTGGGGTTAGGGTTAGGGTTAGTGTTACTCTTATGTTTAGGGTAGGAAGAGGTTTGGGGTTGGGGTTAGGTTTGGGGGTAGTGTTGGGGTTTGTTTGGGGTTACGGTTGGGGTTAGCGTTACTCTTGGGTTTAGGTTTAGAAGAGGTTTGGGGTTAGGGTTAGGGTTGGGAGTTAGTGTTGGGGTTGGGGCTAGGGTTAGGTTTATGGTTGGGGTTTGGTTTAGGGGTTAGGTTTAGGGGTTTTGGTTAGGGTTAGGGTTAGGGTTAGGGGTTGGGGTTGGGGTTTAGTGTTGGGGTTACGGTTGGGGTTAGTGTTGGGACTAGGGTTATGGTTAAGTTTAGTGTTAGCGTTAGGGTTAGGGGTTAGGTTTAGGATCATAGTCAGGGTCAGGGTTTAGTGTTGGGGGCTGGGGTTAGGGTTAGCGTTAGGGTTAGCATTAGCGTTAGGGTTAGCGTTAGGGTTAGCTTTCGGGTAAGGGGTTGGGGTTGGGTTTAGGGGTTAGGATTAGGTTAGGGATTAGGTTTGGGTTTAGGGTTAGGGTTGGGGTTGCGGTTAGTTTTGAGGTTAGGTTTAGGGTTGTGATTGGGGTTGGGGTTAGGGTTGGGATTGCGGTTGGGTTTAGGGTTGGGGGTGGGTTTAGGGTTAGGGTTGGGTTATGGGTTAAATTCAGGGTTAGGCTTGGGGTTAGGGTTAGGGTTGAGGTTGGTGTTAGGGTTAGGGCTGGGGTTATGGTTATGGTTAGGGTTGGTGTTAGGGTTAGGGTTAGGGTTAGGGGTTAGGGTTATGGTTAACGTTGGGGTTAGTGGTTAATTTTAGGGTTAGGGTTAGAGTTAGGGTTGGGCTTAGGGGTTAAGTTTAGTGTTAGGGTTGGGGTTAGGTATTTTGGTTAGGGTTAGTGTTGGGGTTAGGTGTTGGGGTTAGTGACAGTGTTAGGGGTTAAGATTAGGGTTAGGGATTAGGGTTGGGGTTAGTGTTTGGGGTTAGTGGTAGAGAAAAGTTTAGGCTTAGATTAGGGTTAGGGGTTAGGGTTAGGGTTATGTTAGGGTTAGGGGTTATGTTAGGTTTAGGATTAGTGTTAGGGTTGGGGTTATGGTTGGGGTTGGGGTGGGAGTTAGGGGTTAGGGTTGTGGTTGGGGTTGGGGCTGGGGTTGGTGTTAAGGTTAGGGTTAGGATAGGGTTAGGTTTAGGGGTTAGGGTTAGGGTTAGTGTTAAGTTTTCGGGTTAGCGTTAGGGTTTGGGTTAGGTTAGGGTTAGGGTTATGTTAGGGTTAGGTGTTGGGGTTAGGGGTATGGTTAGCATTAGCTTTACTCTTGGGTTTAGGGTTAGAAGAGGTTTGGGGTTAGGGTTACAGTTAGGGTTAGGGTTAGGGGTTATGGTTTGGTTTAGGGTTAGGGTTAGGGTTAGCGTAACTCTTGGGTTTAGGTTTTGAAGAGTTTTGGGGTTAGGGTTAGGGGTTAGGTTAGGGTTAGTGTTGGGGTTGGGGTTGGGGTTGGGGTTAGGGTTAGGGTTGGTGTTATGGTTGGGTTTAGAGTTAGGGTTGGTGTTAGGGTTAGGGTTTAGAGTTAGGGTTGGGGTTGGTGTTAGGGTTGAGGTTGGGGGTTAGGGTTGGGATTGGGGTTGGGGTTAGGGTTGAGGTTGGGATTAGGGTTGGGAATGGGGTTGCGGTTAGGGTTGGAATGGTGGTTGAGTTTAGAGTTGGGGTTGGGGTTACGGTTATGGTTGGGGGTTAGCGTTAGGGTTAGGCTTAGGGTTAGGGTTGGGCTTAGGGTTAGGGTTGGGGTTGTGGTTACGGTTAGGGTTGGGGGTTAGGGTTAGGGTTAAGGTTGGTGTTAGGGTTAGGTTTAGGGTTAGGGTTTGGGGTTACTATTGGGGTTGGGGTTAGGGTTGAGGTTGGGGTTAGGGTTGGGATTGGGTTTGGGATTAGGGTTGGGATTGTGGTTGGGTTTAGGGTTGGGGGTTGGGGGTTAGGGTTTGCGTTGGGGTTAGGGGTTAGGGTTAGGGTTGGGGTTAGGGTTAGAGTTGGGGTTGGGGTTAGGGATAGGGTTGGGGTTAGGATTAGGGTTAGGGTTAGGGTTGGGGTTAGGGTTAATGTTAGGGTTGGTGTTAGGGTTAGGTTTAGGGTTAGGGTTTAGGGTTAGTGTTACGGTCAGCTTTAGGGTTAGGGTTTGGGTTGGGGTTATGGTTCGGGCTATGGATAGGTTTGGGACTAGGGCTAGGGATGGGACTAGGGCTGGGGCTACGGTTGGGGGTTAGGGTTGGGGTTGGGTTTTATGGTTGGGGTTAGAGTTGGGGTTTGGTTTAGCTTAGGGGTGGGTTTGGGGTTGGGTTTGGCGTTATTCTTGGGTTTAGAGTTAGAAGGGTTGACAGTTATGGTTGGGGTTAGGGTTAGGTTTAGGGATAGGGTTCGGTTTAGGGTTAGGCTTACGGTTTGGATTAGGGGTTTTGGTTGGGGTTACGGTTGAGGTTAGGGTAAGGGTTAGGGTTAGGGTTACTCTTGGGTTTAGGGTTAAAGTTTTGGGGTTAGGGTTAGTGTTGGGTTGGGGTTAAGATTGGGGGTTTTGATTGGGTTTGGGGTTACGGTTGGGGTTAGGGTTGGGGTTTTTGGTTGGGGTTAGAGTTAGTGTTGGGGTTAGCGTTACTCTTGGGTTTGGGGTTAGAAGAGTTTTGGGGTTGGGGTTTGGGGTTACGGTTGGGGTTAGGGGTTTTGATTAGGGTTAGAGTTGGGGCTTGGAGTTGGGGTTAGGGGTTGGGGTTATGGTTATGGTTAGGGTTAGGGTTGGGGTTGGGGGTTGGGTTTGGGGTTAGGGGTTGGGGCTTAGAGTTGGGGTTAGGGGTTGGGGTTATCGTTAGGGTTGGGGTTGGCGTTACTCTTGGGTTTAAGGTTAGAAGAGTTTTGGGGTTAGGTTTAGTGTTGGTGTTGGGGTTAGGGGTTTTGGTTGGGGTGGGGGTTGGGGCTAGGTTTGGGGTTGGGGCTTGGTTTGGGGTTAGGGTTAGGGTTAGGTTTTGGGGTTTGGTTTAGGGTTTGGGTTGGGTTTGGGGTTAGATTTAGAGCTGGGGTTGGGGTTGGGGTTGGGATTAGGGGAAAAGCTTGGGCTTAGGATATGTGTTAGGGTTAAAGTTAGGGTTAGGGTTAGAGTTAGGCCTAGGGCTGGGGTTAGGTTTAGGGTTGGGTTAGGGTCGGGTTGGCGTTGGGGTTGGGTTTGGCCTAAGGTTGGGGTTGTGGTAGGGGTTGGGGTTGGGGTTTGGGTAGGGTTGGGGTTAGGGTTAGGGGTTGGGATTAGATATGGGGTTGGGGTTGGGGTAGGGGTTAGGATTAGGGTTGGGGTTAGGGTTAGGTTTGGGGTGGGGATTAGGGTTAGAGTTGGGGTTGGGGTTAGGGTTGGTGTTGGTGTTAAGTTTAGGGTTAAGGATAGGGTTAGGTTTGGGGGTTAGTGTTAGAGTTAGTGTTAAGTTTTGGGTTTGGCTAGGGTTGGGGTTGGGTGTTGGGGTTGGGGGTAGGGTTAGCGTTAGCTTTACTCTTAGGTTTAGGGTTAGAATAGGTTTGGGGTTAGCGTTGGGGTTAGTGTTAGTTTTGGGTGTTGGGGTTGGGATTAGGGTTAGGGTTGGGGTTTAGGGTTGGGATTAGAGTTGGGGTTAAAGTTTAGGATGAGTGTTATGGTTGGGGTTGGGGTTGGGTTTGGGGTTAGGGTCAGTGTGGGATCAGGGTTTAGGGTTGGGTTTAGCATTAGGTGGTTAGCATTAGTGTTACGGTTGGCGTTAGGCTTAGGGTTGGGTTTGGGGTTAGTGGTTGGGAGTTAGTGTTAGGGTTGGGTTTGGGGGTTAGGCTAAGGGTTGGGGCTAGGGTTGGGTTTGGGGTTAGGGGTTGAGGTTGGGGTTAGGGTTGGGATTGGGGTGGGGATTGTGGCAGGGTTTAGGGTTGGGATTGGGGTTATGTTTATGGTTGGGGTTAGTGTTAGTGCTGGGTTGGGGTTGGGGTTCGGATTAGGGTTGGGGTTGGGGTTAGGGTTAGGGTTGGGTTTAGGGTTAGGTTTAGAGTTGGTGTTAGGGTTGGGGTTATGCATTAGGGTTGAGGTTAGGGTTTAGGGTTAGTTTGGGATTAGGTTTAGGGTTAGAGTTAGTGTTAGGGGGGGTTGGGGTTAGGAATCGGGTTAGGGTTAGGGGTTTTGGTTGGGGTCAGGGGTTGGGGTTGGGTTTTGGTTTAGGGTTAGGCTTAGGGTTAGGGTTAGTCAAGGGTTATGGTTCGGGCTAGGGATAGGTTTAGGACTAGGGCTAGTGCTAGGTCAAGGGATAGGGCTAGGGATAGGGCTAGGGGTTGGGGGTTAGTGTTTAGTGTTATGGTTAGGGGTTAGGGTTAAGTGTAGGGATAGGGTTAGGGGTTAGGGTTGGGGTTGGGGTTGAGTTTAGGGTTAGGTTTGGGGTTAGGTTTAGGGTTAGCGTTGGAGTTATGGTTAGGGTTAGGGTTAGCATTGTGGTTAGGATTAGGGTTGGGTTTGGGGTTAGGTTTATGGTTGGGGTTAGGGTTAGAGTTGGTGTTAGGGTTAGGTTTAGGGTTAGGGTTAGGGTTATGTGTGGCGTTTCTCTTGGGTTTAGGGTTAGAAGATGTTTGGGGTTAGGGTTAGGGTTAGGGTTAGGGTTAGGATTATGTTAGGGTTAGGGGTTAGTGTAGGGTTGGGGTTAGGGTTAGGGTTGGGATTGGTGTTAAGGTTAGGGTTAAGGATAGGGTTAGGTTTAGGTGTTAGGGTTAGGGTTAGTGTTAAGTTTTTGGGTTTGGGTTGGGTTTAGGGTTTGGGTTAGGTTAGGGTTAGGGTTAGGGTTAGGTGTTAGGG
The DNA here is from genome assembly GCA_917880005.1 of Nanger dama. Lineage (NCBI taxonomy): Eukaryota > Metazoa > Chordata > Mammalia > Artiodactyla > Bovidae > Nanger > Nanger dama. The sequence continues at coordinate 6,556 of CAKJTW010000717.1, forward strand.
TTAGGGGTAGGGTTAGCGTTACTCTTGGGTTTAGGGTTAGAAAGAGGTTTGGGGTTAGGATTAGTGTTAGGGTTAGGGCTTTTGGTTGGTGTTATGGTTACGGTTACGGTTTGGGTTGGGGTTAGGGGTTAGGGTTAGGGTTAGTGTTAGATTTAGGGATTAGGGTTAGTGTTAGGGTTGGGTTAGAGCTGGTGTTGGGGCTATGGTTGAGGTTGGAGTTGGGGTTGGGGTTAGGTTTGTGATTGTGGTTTGGTTTAGGGTTGGGTTTCGGGTTAGCGTTAGAGTTGGGGATAGGATTAGTGTCAGGGTTTAGGGTTAGTGTTAGGGTAAGGGTTACGAGTTAGGGTTAGGGTTGGGTTTAAGTTTGGGTTTATTTTTAGTGTTAGGGTTAGGTCTGGGGCTGGGGCTAGGTTTAGGGTTGGGTGATTTTAGGGTTAGCATTAGGTGTATGTGTGGGCTTGGGTTGGGATTAAGGTTAGGATTAGGGGCAGGGGTAGCATTCTTTTAGGTTTTGGGTTGGGGGTAGGGGTAGGGTTAGGGTTATAGTTATGTGAGGGTTAGGGTTGGGTTTGGGGTTAAGGTTAGGGTTGGTGTTGGGTTATGTTTAGGGTTAGGGTTAGGGTTAGGGGTTACGGTTAGCGTTAGGGTTAGGGGTTAGGATTAGGGTTAGGGTTAGGGTTTGTTTGGGGTTAGGATTAGGGTTAGGGTTAGGGTTGGTTTAGGGTTAGGGTTAGGGTTTTTGGGGTTAGGGTTGGGGTTAGTGTTAGGGGTTTTGGTTAGGGTTAGGGTTAGTGTTAGGGGGTTAGGGTTAGGTTTAGTGTTAGGGGTTAAGGTTAGCGTTAGGTTTAGGGTTAGGGTTAGCATTAGCGTTAGGGTTAGTGTTATGTTTGGGGTTAGCGTTGGGGTTACAGGTTAGGTTTGGGGTATTGTTAGGGTTAGGGTTCGTGTTTGGGGTTAGGGTTAGGGTTAGGGATTAGGGTTAGGGTTAGGGTTAGGGTTAGTGTTTAGGGTTAGGGATTAGGGTTTAGGGATAGGTTTCGGGTTAGGTTTAGGGGAGGGGGTAGGAGTAGGGGTATGTGTTGGAGTTTGGTTTAGGATTAGGATTGGGTTAGTGTTAGTGTTAGGGTTAGGGTTAGGGTTAGGGTTTAGGGTTATGGTTAGTGTTTAGGGTTAGGGTTAGTGTTAATTTTAAGGTTAGTTTTGGGGTTGGGGTTAGGGTTAGGGTTAGTGTTAGTGTTAGGGTTAGCGTTGAGGCTTAGGTTTAAGGTTTGGTTGGGGTTACGTGTGGGGATGGGGTCAGGGTAAGTGTTTGGGTTGTGGTTGGGGTTAGAGTTGGGGTTAGGGTTGGGTTGGGGTTGGGGTTAGTTTTGGGATTGGGGCTGAGGGTTTAGAGTTAGCATTAGGGGTGGGGGTAGGGTTAGGCCTAAGGATAGGGTTAGGCCCAGGTCTGGTGCTGGGGCCAGGGGCTGGGGCTGGGGCTGGGGCTAAGGCTGGGGCTGGGGTTGGGATTAGGGATGGGATTAGTGTTAGTGTTACTGTTGGGGTTAGGGGTTAGAACAGGTTTAGGTTTGGGGTTATGGTTAGAATAGGGTTGGGGTTGGGTTGGAGTTAGGTATGGTTGGGGTTAGTGTTTGGGTTGGGGTTGGGGTTAGGGTTAGGGGGTACGGTTGGGGGCTAGGGGTTGGGTTTAGGTTTTGGTTACAGTTGGGGTTGGGGTTGGGGGCTGGGGTTGGGTTTAGGTTTGGGTTATGGTTAGGGGTTGGGGGTTGGTGTTTAAGGTTAGGGTTAGGGTCAGGGGTTAGGGTTTAGGGATAGGGTTAGGGTTAGGGGTTTGGGGTAGGGGTATGGGTTGGAGTTAGGGTTAGGGTTAGCATTGGGTTGGGGTTAGGGTTAGTGTTTGGGGTTTAGGGGTTGGGGTTAGGGGTTAGGTTAGGTTTAGGGTTATGGATAGTGTAGGGTAGGGTTAGGTTTAGGGGTAGGTTTAGGGGTTGTGGTTGGGGTTACAGTTAGGGTTTGGGGTTGGGGTTAGGGTTTATGGTTGGGATTAGTGTTAGTGTTAGGGTTAGGTTTGGGGTTGGGGTTGGGGTTAGCGTTAAGGATAGGATTAGGGTTGGGCTTAGTGTTAGGGGTTAGGGTTAGGGGTTAGTGTTAGGGTTGGGTTACGTTTAGGGGTGGGGCAGGGGTAAGATTAGGGTTATGGATTGGGGTTGGGTTTAGGGGTTAGGCTTAGGGTTTGTCAGGGGTTAGGGATAGGGTTAGGGTTAGGGTTAGGGTTTGGGGTATAGGGTTAGGGTTAGGGTTAGTGTTAGGGTTAGGTTTAAGGTTTGGGTTGGGTTTAGGTTTAGGGTTAGTTTTAGGGTAAGTGTGGGGTTTAGGTTTAGTATTTGGGTAGGGTTAGGGATAGGATTAGGCTTAGCGTTACTATTAGGGTTAGGGGTTGCAACAGGTTTAGGTTTGGGATTACGGGTAGAATAGGGTTAAGTTTGGGGTTAGCATTAGGGTGCGGTTGGGGTTAGGGGTTGGGGGTTGGGTTTGGGCTTGGGGTTACGGTTGGCATTATGCTTGGGGTAAGGCTAACAGAGGTTTGGTTTAGGGTTAGGGTTAGGGTTTGGGTTGGGGTCAGGGGGTAGGTGTGGGGTTAGTGTTAGTATTGGGTTAGGGTTAGGGTTTAGGGTTTATGGTCAGGGTATGGTTAGGGTTAGTGTTAGGGGTTTTGATTAGGGTTAGGGTTGGGGTTAGAATTAGGCGTGGGGTTAGATGTTTTGGTTAGGGTTAGGGTTAGGGGTAGGGGTAGGGTAGAGGTTGTGGTTAGTTTTGGGGTTTGGTTTAGTGTTAAGTTTAGGTGTGAGGTTTAAGGTTATGGTTAGGGTTAGGGGTTAGGTTTGGGATTTAGGGTTAGGGTTAGTGTTAGGGTTAAGGTTAGGGGGTAGGGTTAGGGGTTGTGGTGGTTAGGGTTAGGGTGGTTAGGGTTAGGGTTAGAAGGGGTAGGGTTAGGGTTAGGGGTTGGGTTTAGTGTTGGGGTTAGCGTTAGGGTTAGGGGTAGGGGTGCGGGTAGGCTTAGGGGTTATTGTTAGTAGTAGGGGTAGGGGTAGGTTTGGGGTTGGGGTTACAGGTGGGGTTGGGGGTTGGGGTTGGGGTTAAGTTTAGCCATACTGTTAGGGTTAGGGTTAGAAGAGGTTTAGGTTTAAGGTTGGGGTTAGAAAAGTGTTAGGGGTTGGGTTTGGGGTATTAGGGTTACAGTTAGGGTTTGGAATTTGGGGTTAGAAGTATGTTTGTGTTAGGGTTTTAGTTTGGGGTTGGGGTTAGTTTCGGGCTGGGGGTTACGGTTGGGGTTAGGCTTAGGGGTTGGGGTTAGGGAATGTGTTAGAGGTAGTAGTAGGGGTATGGGTGGAGTTATCGTTAGGTTTAGTATTGTTTTAGGGTTAGGGTTAGGGGGTAGGGGGTAGGGTTTGGGGTTTGGGGGTTGGGGTTGGGGCTGGGACTAGGGTTGGGACAGAGTGCTAGTGCTGGGGCTGGGGCTGGAGCTAAGGTTGGGGGTTGGGGTAAGGCTTGGGATTAGGGTTGGGGTTAGGGTAAGGTGTTGTGGTTGGGGTTATGGTTATGGTTGGGGTTGTGTTGGGGTTGGGGTTGGGGTGTAGGGTTTGGGATTAGGAGTGGGGTTGGGGTTGGGTTTGGGGTTAGGGTTGGTGTTAGGGTGGTGTTGGGGGTTGGGGTTGGGGTTAGTGTTACTGTTAGGGTTAGTGTAGAAGAGGTTAAGGTTTGGGGTTAGGTTTAGAATAAGGTTCGGGTTAGGGTAAGGGTTTGGGATTAGGGTTAGGGTTAGGTTAGGGTTGGGGTTGAGGTTTAAGATTTGGGGTTAGGGTTAGGGGTAGGGGTAGGGGTATGTGTTGGGGTTTGGGTTATGGTTGGGGTTATGGTTGGGTTAGGGTTAGGTTAGCCTTGGGGCTAGGGAGAGGGTTGGGGCTGGGGCTAGTGCTGGGGCTGGGGCTACTGTAAGTGTAACGTTAGGGTTCAGGGGTTAAGGTAATGGTTAGGTTTAGTGTTAGGGTAGGTTTAAGGCTAGAGTTGGGTTGCAGTTATGGTTGGGGTTACAGTTAGTGTTACTGTTAGGTTTAGGTTTAGAAGAGGTTTACGTTTGGGGTTAGCATTAGAATAGGGTTAGGGTTGGGTTGGGTTATTAGAGTTAGGATTAGTTTGGGGTTGGGGTTGGGGTTAGTGTTAGTGTTAGTGTTGGGGGTTGGGGTTTGGGTTGGGATTGGGGGTTAGGGGTAGGGGTATGGGTTGGAGTTAGGGTTAGGTTTAGCATTGGGATAGGGTTGGGGTTAGGGTTGGGGTTTAGGGTTTAGGTTTGGGGTTATGGTTGGGTTAGGATTAAGGATAGGGATAGTGTTAGTTTTAGGGTTAGTGTTAGGTTTAGGGGTAGGGTTAGGGGTTGTGGTTAGGGTTGGGGTTAGGGTTAGGTTTGGGGTTAGGGTTAGGGTTAGGGTTAGGGTTGGGTTACGGTTACTGGTAGGGGTAGGGGGTAAGGGTAGGTGCATGGGTTGGGGGTTAGGTTTGGGGTTCGGTTTAGGCTTTAGGGTTAGGGTTAGGGTTAGTGTTAAGGTTATGTTTAGGATTTGGGTTAGGTTTAGGGTTAGGGTAGGTTTAGGTTTAGTGTTGGGGTTGGGGTTAGGGATAGGATTAGGGTTAGCGTGACTGTTAGGGGTAGGATTAGAAAAGGTTTAGGTTTAGCATTACGGTTAGAATAGGGTTAGCGTTGGGGTTAGGGTTAAAGTACGGTTATGGTTGGGGTTGGGGTTGGGTTTAGGCTTGGGGTTAGCATTACGCTTAGGGTAAGGCTTAAGGGGTTCGGTTTAAGGTTATGGTTGGGGTTTGGTTTAGGGTTAGGGGTAGGGAAGGGGTAGAGTTAGTGTTAGGATTGTGTTAGGGTTAGGGTTAGGGGTTAGGGGTTAAGTTAGGGTTAGGATTAGGGGGTAGGGGAAGGGGTTGGGGTTGGGGTTAGGGTTAGTTTTGGGGTTCGGGTTAGGGTTACGGTTGGGTGTTAGTGTTAGTGTTAGGGTTGCGGTTAGGGTTGGGTTAGATTTGGGATTCCGGTTAGGGTTAGGGTTTAGGGTTAGGGTTAGGGGTTAGGGCTAGGAGCTAGGGTTGGGGCTTCGGCTAGGTTTACGGTTAGGGTTAGTTTTTAGGGTTAGGGTTATGGTTTGGGTTATGGGTTGTGGTTCATGTTAGGGTTAGGGTTACGGTAAGGGTTGTGTTAGGATTATGGTTATGGTTAGTGTGTAGGATAAGACTTAGTGTTTGGGGTTTAGGGATAGGGTTAGGGTTAGGGGTTAGTTCTAGGTTGGGGGTAGGATTAGGGGTTTCAGTTATGGTTAGTGTTACAGTTAGGTTTAAGATTAGGGTTGGATCAGGGGTAGGGGTAGTGATACGGGTAGGGGGTAGGGGTAGGGTTTGGGTTAGACAAGTTAGTGTTAGGGTTAAGGGTAGAGTTAGGGTTCAGGTTACGGTTACAGTTAGGGGTATGGCTAGGGTTCGGTTTGGGGGTATGGATGAGGGTTACGGCTAGGGTTAGCATAAGTTTTAGGGATTAGGGTTAAGGTTAGGGTTTAGGGTTGGGTTTAGGTTAGGTTTAGGATTTATGGTTGGGGTTAAGGTTTATATTAAGGTTAGGGGTTTCGGTTGGGTTTAGGGTTAAGATAGGGTTGGGGTTGGGGTTAGGTTTAGGGTTAGCGTTACTGTTAGGTTTAGGGTTGGGGTTAGGGTTGGGGTTAGGGTTAGGGTTAGGGTTATGGTTAGGGTTAGGGTTTGGCTTAGGGATAGGGTTGGGTTGGGGTGAGAGTGGGGATAGGGTTAGGGTGGGTTAGGGATAGGGTTAGGGTTATTGTTGGGGCTAGGGAAGCGTAAGGTTTAGGGTTAGGGTTAGGGTTGGGTTAAGGTTAGGGTTAGGGTTTAAGGTTTGGGTTTAGGGTTAATGTTGGGGTTTATGGTTGGGGTTTGGGTCAGGGGTTAGGGTTAGGGGTTAGGGTTAGGGGTAGGGTTATGGGTAGGGGTATGTGTTGGGGTTTTGGTTAGTGTTAGGGTTAGGGTTGGGTTGGGTTAGGGTTGGGGGGTTAGGGTTGGGTTCAGAGTTTAGGAATAGAGTTAGGGTTAGGGGTTAGGTTTGGGGGCTAGGGAGAGGGTTGGGGCTGCGGCTGGTGCTGGGGCTAGGGCTGGGGTTAGGCTTAGTGTGGGGGTTGGGGTTCAGGGTTGGGGTTATAGTTAGGTTTAGGGTTAGAGTAGGGCTAGGATTAGGGTTGGAGTTGGGGGTTAGGGGGGTTGGGGTTATGGTTGGGGCTAGGGCTAGAGATGGGGCTAGGGTTAGGGGTTAGGGGTTAGTGTTTGGGGTTGGGGTTAGTGTTAGTGTTTAGGGTTTAGGGATAGGGTTACAGTTAGGGTTAGGGTTGGGTTAGCGTTAGAGTTGGGGTTTAGTGTTTAGTGTTGGGTAGGGATAGGGTTGGGGCTATGGCTAGAGATATTGCTAGGGCTAGGGCTGGGTCTTGGTCTGGGGTTGGGGTTAGGGGTTGGGGTTACGGTTGGGTGTTAGGGTCATTGTTAGTGTTAGGGATAGGTTTGGGTTGCGGTTGGGGTTAAGGTTTAGGGTTAGGGTTAGGGTTAGAGGAGTTAGGGATAGGATTACGGTTGGGGTTCAGGGGTTTAGGAATAGGGTTAGGGTTAGTGTTAGGGGTAGGGTGAGGTAAGGGTTAGTGTTAGAGTTAGGGTTAGGTTAAGTTAGGGTTAGAGTTAGGTTTAAGGTTTAAGGTTTGGGGTTATGGTTAGGGTTGGGGTTTATGCTTGGGGTTTGGGTCAGGGGTGAGGGTTAGGGATTAGGGTTAGGGGTAGGGGGTAGGTGTGTGTGTTGGTGTTTGGGTTAGTGTTGGGGTTTGGGTTAGTGTTAGGGTTAGGGTTGGTTTCAGGGTTTAGGAATATGGTTAGGGTTAGGTTTGGGGCTAGGGAGAGGGTTGGGGCTACGGTTGGTGCTGGGGCTGGGGCTGGGGCTATGGTTAGTGTAAGGGTTAGGGTTCAGGGGTTAGGGTTATAGATAGTTTTAGGGTTAGGGTAGGGTTAGGGTTAGGGTTGGGGTTAGCATTACTCTTAAGTTTAGGGTTAGAAGAGGTTTAGTTTTGGGGTTAGTGTTAGAATAGGGTTAGGGTTAGGTTGGGGTGTTGGGGTGAGGGTTGGGTTAGGGTTAGGGTTGGGGTTTAGGGTTAGGGTTAGGGTTGAGTGTTGGGGTTGAGGCTTTAGGGTTAGGGTTAGTGGTTAGTGGTAGGGGTAGGGGTATGGGATGGAGTTAGGGTTAGGTTGAGCATTGTGTTAGGGTTAGGGTTAGGGTTTAGGGTTTAGGGTTAGGGTTAGGTTGGGTTTAGGGTTAGGGATAGTGTTTAGTGTTTGGGTTAGGGGTAGGATTAGGGGTTGTGGTTAGGGTTAGCATTAGGATTTAGGGTTAGGGTTGGGGTTTGGGGTTATGGTTACAGTTAGGTTTAGTGTTAGTGTTAGGGTTTGGGTTAGGTTTAGGGTTAGGGTTTAGGGTTAGTGTTAGGGTTGGGGTTGGGGTTAGCGTTATTGTTAGAGTTAGGTTTAGGCTTAGTGTTAGTGTTAGGGTTAGGGTTAGTTTTAGTGTTGGGTTACGGTTAGGGGTAGTGGTAGGGGTAAGGGTAGGGGTATGGGTTGGGGGTTAGGTTTAGGGTTAGGTTTAGGGTTGGTTGGGGTTAGGGGTTAGGTTTAGGGTTAGGGTTTAGGGTTTAGGGTTAGGATTAGGGTTAGTGTTAGGGTTAGGGTTAGGTTTGGGTTTAGGTTTAGGGTTAGGGTTAGATTTAGGGTTAGGGTGGGTTTAGTTTTAATGTTGGGATTGCTGTTAGGGAAGGATTAGGGTTAGCATTACTTTTAGGGTTAGAGGTAAAGGTTTGGGTTTGGGGTTACGGTTAGAATAGGGTTAGGGTTACAGTTAGGGTTAGAGTTGGATTAGGGTTGGGGTTGAGGTTTAAGGTTTAGGGTTAGGGTTAGGGTTAGGGTTTATGGTTGGGGTTTGGGTCAGGGTGAGGTTGGGGGTTAGGGTTAGGGGTTAGGGTTAGGGATAGGGGGTATGTGTTGGGGTTTCGGTTAGTGTTAGGGGTTGGGGTTGTGTTCAGGGTTTAGGAATAGGGTTACGGTTGGGTTTGGGGCTAGGGAGAGAGTGAGGGCTACAGTTAGTGCTGGGGCTGGGGCTGGGGCTAGGGTTAGTGTGGGGTTGGGGTTCAGGGGTTGGGGTTATAGTTAGGTTTGGGGTTAGGGTAGTGTTAGGGTTAGGGTTGGGGGTTGGAGTTGGGGTTGGGGTTAAGGTTATTGTTACTCTTAAATTTAGGGTTAGAAGAAGTTTGGGTTTAGGGTTAGTGTTAGAATAGGGTTAGGGTTAGGTTGGGGTATTAGGGTGAGGGTTGGGTTGGGGTTGGGGTTAGAGTTTAGGATTAGGGTTGGGGTTAGTGTTCGGGTTAGGGGTTAGGGTTAGCATTAGGGTTAGTGGTTAGCAATAGGGGTAGGGGCAGTGGTATTGGTTGGAGTTAGGGTTAGGGTTAGCATTGTGTTAGGGTTGGGGTTAGGGTTAGGGTTTAGGGTTAGGGTTAGTGTTAGGGTTAGGGTTTAGGGTTTAGGGTTAGGTTGGGTTTAGGGTTAGGGTTAGTGTTAGGGTTAGGGGTTGAGGTTTAAGTGTGGGTTTAGGGGTTGTGGTTGGGGTTAGGATTTGGGGTTAGGTTAGGGTTTATGGTTAGAGTTAGAGTTAGGTTTAGTGTTAGGGTTAGGTTTTGGGTTAGGGTTGGGGTTGGGGTTTAGGGTTAGGGTTAGGGTTGGGGTTTAGCATAAGGGTTAGAGTTAGTGTTTGGGTTGGGGTTAGGGTTAGCGTTAGTGTTAGGGTTAGGTTTAGGCTTAGTGTGAGTGTTAGGGTTAGGGTTAGTGTTAGTGTTGGGTTACGGTTAGGGGGTAGGGGTAAGGGTAAGGGTAGGGGTATGGGTTGGGGGTTAGGTTTAGGGTTAGGTTTAGTGTTGGTTAGGGTTAGGGTTAGCTTTGGTGTTGGGTTTGGGGTTTAGGATTAGGGTTAGGGTTAGTGTTAGGGTTAGATTTGGGTTTGGGTTTAGGGTTGGGGTTAGGTTTAGATTTGGGGTTAGGGTTGGTTTAGTTTTAGTGTTGGGGTTGGGGTTAGGGATAGGATTAGGGTTAGCGTTACTGTTGGGGTTAGGGGTAGAAAGAGGTTTAGATTTGGGGTTACAGTTAGAATAGGGTTAGGGTTAGGGTTAGTGTGCGGTTAGGGTTGGGGTTGGGGGTTGGGTTTAGGTTTGGGGTTGGGGCTGGCGTTACGCTTGGGGTAAGGCTAATGGAGGTTCAGTTTGGGGTTAGGGTTTCAGTTAGGGTTAGGTGTGGGGGTAGGGTTAGTGTTAAGATTGGGTTAGGGGTTGGGGTTAGGCCTGGGGTTTATGGTTAGGGTTAGGTTTAGGGGTAGGGTAAGAGGTTGTGGTTAGTTTTAAAGTTGGGTTTAGTGTTGGGATTAGGGTGTGGGGTTTAGGGTTAGGTTTAGGGAAAGGGTGTGGCGTTTGGGTTTACGAATAGGGTTAGGATTAGGGGTTAGGTTTAGGGTTTAGGGTTAGGATTATGGTTAGGGGTTAGGGTTAGGGTTTGCAATAGGGTTAGTGTTTAGTGTTAGGGTTAGGGTTTAGGGTTTATGGATAATGTTAGGGTTACGGTTACATTTAGGATTAGGGGTAGGTTTTGGGGTTGTGGTTGGGGTTAGGATTAGGGTTAGGGTTGGGTTAGGTATAGGGTTAGGGATAGCGGTAGGGGTATGTGTAGTGTTAGGGTTAGGGTTAGACGAGTTAGGGTTAGGGTTAGGAATACGGTTAGGGTTAAGGTTAGTGTTAGGGGTAGAGGTAGGTTTAGGGTTAGGGTTACAGTTAGGGTTAGGGGTTAGGGTTAGGTTTGGGGTTTAGGGTAAGGGTTAGGGTTAGGGTTAATTTAAGTTTTAATGTGGGGTTAGGTTTAGGTTTGGGGTTGGGGGTTAGGGTTAGGGTTAGGTTTAGGTTAGGCTTAGGCTTAAAGTTAGGGTTACGGGTGGGGTTATGTGTTGTGGTTAAGTTTAGGGTTAGGGTTAGTGTTAGGGTTGGGTACGATTAGGGTTACGGTTGGAGTTACTCTTAGGTTTAAGGTTAGAAGAGGTTTAGGTGTGGGGTTAGGGTTATGTTTAGTTTTTAATGTTATGGTTAGGTTTGGGTTAGGGTTTGTGTTTAGGGTTAGGGGTAGGGTTAGTGTTAGGGTTAGGGGATAGGATAGGGTTAGAGTTGGGGGTAGGGGTAGGGTTGGGGTTAGGGTTACAGTTGGGGTTGGGGTTGGGTTTAGCGATACTGTTAGGGTTAGGTTTAGAAGAGGTTTAGGTTTAAGGTTATGGTTAGAAAAGGGTTAGGGTTAGGTTTAGGGTATTGGGGTTACGGTTGGGGTTTGGGATTTAGAGTTACAGATAGGTTTGTGTTAAAGTTAAGGTTGGGGTTGGTTTGGGGTTAGGGGTTACGGTTAGGGTTAGGGTCATGGTTTAGGGTTACAGTTAGGGTTGGGGTTAGGGCTATGTGTTTTGGTTAGTGTTAGGGTAGGTTAAGGTTAGACTTGTGTTAGCATTAGGGTTAAGGTTAGTGTTTAGGGGTTAGGTGTTAGGTTTAGGGTTGGGATAAGAGTTTAAGGATAGGGTTAGGGTTAGGATTGATTTGGGGTTAGTGTTAGGGGGTAGGGTTTAGGGTTTAGGATTAGTGTTGGGGTTAGGGTTAGTGTTAGTAATGGTGGTTACGGTTACTGTTAGCGTTAGGGGTTAGGGTTGTGTTAGCATTAGGGTTAGGGTTAGTGTTTAGAGTTAGGGTTAGGGTTGGGTTTTAGGGTTTAGGGATAGGGTTAAGTTATGATTAGTGTTAGGGTTGTGTTAGGGTTAGGGTTAGGGGTAGGGTAAGGTTCGGGGTGCGGTTTGGGTGTGGCGTTATGGTTAGGGTTAAGGATAGGGTTGGGTTGGGGTTGAGGATAGGGTATACGGTTTAGGGTTTGGGTTGGGGTTGGAGTTTGGGATTTGGGGTTGGAGTTGGGGTTAGGGTTAAGGTTAGTGCTAGGGTTGGGGGTTGGGGCAGGGGCTAGTGCTAGTGCTGGGGCTATGGCTAGTGCTAAGGTTAGGGTTGGGGTTAGTGTTCGGGGTTGGGGTTAGGTTTGGGGTTAGGTAAGGGTTGGGGTTGGGGTTGGGGCTATGGCTGGGGTTGGGGCTGGGGCTGGTGCTGGGGCTGGGGCTACGGCTGGGGCTGGGATTGGGGTAAGGGTTGGGAGTTTGGGGTTGGGGTTAGTGTTAGGGTTGGGTTTTGGGGTTTAGCTTTAGTGTTATGGTTATGGTTAGGGTTGGGGTTAGGGGTTGGGGCTGGGGTTAAGGTTGGGGCTAGGGTTAAGGTTAAGGTTAGGGGTTAGGGTGATGTGTGGGGTAGGGGTAGGTATAGGGAAGTGGTATGGCTAGGGGTTAGGGTTGGGGTTTGGGTTAGGTTTGGGTTAAGACTAGGGATAGGGTTAGAGCTAGGGATAGTGCTAGGGCTAGGTTTAAAGTTGGGGTTAGGGGTTAAGTTAAGGGTTAGGGGTAGGGGTAGGGGTAGGACTTCTGGCTATGTTTGGGTTTAGGGTTATGGTTGGATTAGGGTTGGGGTTGGGGTGTGAGTTTGGGCTTAAGGTTAGTGTTAGAGTTGGGGTTTGGGTTAAGGTTACGTTTAGGTTTGGGATTTCAGGTTAGGATTAGGGTTGGGGTTGGGGTGTAGAGTTTGGGGTTAGGGTTAGGGTTGGGTTAGGCTTTAGGGTTAGGGTTGGCGTTGGGGGTTGGGGTTAGGGTTAAGGTTAGTGTTAGATTTGGGGTTATGATTAACATTAGTGTTATTGTTAGGGTTAGGGTTAGGGTTTAAGGTTCAGAGTTAGGGTTAGTTTTAGGGTTAGGACTAGGGATAGGGTTAGAGCTAGGGATAGTGCTGGGGCTAAGGTTAGTGTTACGTTTGGGGTTATGGTTGGGGTTAGGGGTAGGCGGAGGTTACGACTTCTGGTTAGGTTTAGGGTTGGGGTTAGGGTGTGAGAGTTTAGCATTAAGGTTAGTGTTAGGGTTAGGGTTGGGTTTGGGTTTGGGATTTAGTGTTAGGGTAGGGTTATGGTTGGGTTTAGGGTGTAGGGTTTATGATTAGGGTTAGTGTTAGCGTTAGGCTTTAGGGTTAGGGTTAGCTTTGGGGTTAGTGTTATGGTTGGGGTTAAGGTTAGTGTTAGATTTCAGGTTAGGGTTAGTGTTGGGTTTAAGGTTGGGGTTAGTGTTAGGGTTGGGTTTGGTTTAGGGTTAGGGTATGTTTAGGGTTAGGGTTGGGGTTGGGGTTGGGGTTAGGGTTAGGGTTAGTGTTACTGTTAGGGTTGGGGTTAGAAGAACTTTAGATTTAGGGTGAGGGTTAGAATATGGTTGGGGTTAAGTTTAGGGTAGGGTTGGGGTTAGAGTTGGGGTTTGGGTTGGGGTTGGGGTTATGGTTAGCTTTACTGTAAGGTTACGGTTAGAAGAGGTTTAGGTTTGGGGTTAGGGTTAGAATAGGGTTAGGGATAGGTTTAGGATATTAGGGTTGTGGTTGGCGTTTGGGAGTTAGGGTTAGGGGTTAGGTTGGGGTTAGGGTAGGGGTTGGGGCTGGGTTACGGTTAGGTTGGGATTGTGTTAGGGTTAGGGGTTGGTATTTGGGTAGGATTAGGTCTAGGGCTGGGGTTGGGGCTGGGGCTAAATTTGGGGTTTGGGGTGAGGTTACGGGTAGGGATAGGGGAAGGGGTATGGCTTGGGGTTAGGGGTTAGGGTTAGGGATAGGGTTGGGTTAGGGTTAGGGTTAGGGTTTAGGGTTTAGGGTTGGGGTTAGGGTTCCAGTTAGGGTTAGGCTTTAGGGTTAGGGTTAGCATTATTGGATAGGGTTAGGGTTAGGGTTAGGGTTGGGTTAGGGTTGGGGTTAGGGTTTGGGGTTTAGGGTTAGGGTTAGGGTTCGGTTAGGGTTAGGCTTTAGGGTTAGGGTTAGCATTATTGGATAGGGTTAGGGTTAGGGTTAGGGTTGGGTTAGGGTTAGGGGTTAGGGGTTAGGGTTAGGGTTTAGGGTTAGCATTAGGGTTAGTGTTACTGTTGAGGGTTAGGTTTAGGGTTAGGGGTCGGGGTCAAGGTCCAGGTTATGGTTAGGGTTAACGTTGGGGTTACCATTAGCGTTGGGGTTTGCGTTAGTTTTGGGGTTAGTTTAGGGTTGGGGTTTGGGGTCAGTGTTAGGGTTATGGTTAAGGGTTAGGTTTGGGGTTAGTTTTTGGGGGTTAGCGTTGGGGTTAGGGTTAAGGTTGGGGTTGGGGGTTGGGGTTGTGGTTGAGGTTAGGGTTGGGACTGGGGTTGGGTTTAGGGTTGGGAATGTGATTGGTTTAGGGTTGGGTTTGGGGTTAAGGTTAGGGTTGGGGGTTAGGGTTACTCTTAGTGTTAGGATTGCGTTTGAAGTTAGCGTTGTGGTTGGGGGTTAGGGTTAGTGTTGGGTTACAGTTAGGGTTAGGGATGGTGTTAGGGTTAGTTTGGGATTAGTGTTAAGTTTATGGTTCGAGCTAGGGATAGGTTTAGGAATAGGGCTAGTGCTGGGGCTAGGGATTGGGCTGGGGCTAGCACTGGGGTTAGGGGTTAGTGTTTGGTGTTATGGTTAGGGTTAGAGTTAAGTAGGGATAGGGTGAGGGTTAGGGGTTAGGGTTAGGGATAGTGTTGGGGTTAGGGTTAGGGATAGTGTTAGGGTTAAGGGTTGGGGTTAAGGGTTAGGGATTAGGGTTAGGGTTAGGGTTAGGTTTTGGGGTTAGGGTTAGGGAAAGAGTTTGAGGCTTAGGATATGTGTTGGGGTTAAAGTTATGGTTAAGGTTAGAGTTAGACCTGGGGCTAGGAGTTGGGGGTTAGGGTGGGGTAGGGTAGGGTTAGTGTTGGGGTTAGGTTTGGGGTTAAGGTTAGCATTACTATTGGGTTTATTGTTAGGTTTGGGGTTTGGGTTGGGGTTAGAGGTTAGGATTAGGGTTAGGGTTAGGGTTGGGGTGGGGGTTAGGGTTAGGGTTGGGGTTGGTGTTAGGGTTGGGGTTAGCGATAGCGTTACCCTCTTGGGTTTAGGGTTAGAAGAGGTTTAGGGTTAGGGTTACGGTTGGGGTTAGGTGTTTTGGTTACAGTTAGGGTTAGGTTTAGGGTTAGGGTTAGCATTACTCTTTGGTTTAGGGTTAGAGAGGTTTCGATTTGGGGTTAGGGTTAGGGGTTAGGTGTTTTGGTTAGGGGGTAGGGTTACGGTTGGGGTTACGGTTGGGGTTAGGGGTCGGGGTTAGGGTTAGGGTTAGGGGTAAGGGGTAGGGTTAGGGTTAGGATTAGGTTTAGGGTTAGGGTTAAGATTGGGGTAAAGGCTAGGGTTAGGGTTGGGTTTGGGGTTAGGGTTGGGTTAGCGTTAGGTGTAAGTGTAGGGGTAGGGTTAGGATTAGTGTTACGGTTGGGGTATGTTTAGTATTAGGGGTTAGGGGTAGTTGTATGGAGATGGGTTGGGGTCAGGGGTTAAGGTTAGTGCAAGGTTGGGTTAGGTTTTTGTTAGGGTTAGGAGTGGGATTAGTGTTACTGTTATGGTTGGGGCTAGGGATGGGATTAGGGCTGGGACTAGGGCTAGTGCTAGGGGTTATGGTTATGGTTATGGTTTTAGGTTTAAGGTAAGGGTTAGGATTGGGGTTAGGGTTTAGGGTTAAAGTTAGGGGTTGGGTGAGTGTTATGGTCGGGGTTTGTATAAGTTTAGGGTTGGGTTTAGGGGTTAGGTTGGGGTTGGGGTTGGGGGTTAGGATTAGGGTTGGGGTTAGGGTTGGAGTAGGAGTTAGTGTTAGGTTTGGGGTTAGGGTTAGGGTTGGTGTTAGGGTTACAGTTGGGGTTGGGGTTGGGGGTTAGGTTTGGGTTAGGTTGGTGTTACGGTTGGGGTTAGGTTTGGGGTTAGGGGTTAGGTTTAGGGTAGGTGTTAGGGTTAGGGTTGAGGTTGGGGTTGGGGTTAGAAGTTTGGGGTTAGGGTTGGGTTTAGGGTTAGGGGTTAGTGTTACTCTTAGGCTTAGGGTTAGAAGAGGTTTAAGGTTAGGGTTAGGGTTAGGGTTACGGTTAGGGGGTTTTGGTTAGGGTTAGTGTTATGGTTAGGGTTGGGGTTAGGGGTTGGGGTTAGGTTATTGGTTAGGGTTAGGGTAGGGTTGGGATTAGAGTTAGGGTTTCGTTTAGGGTTAGGTTTAGGAGTTTTGGTTAGGGTTAGGTTTAGGTGTTGGGGTTATGGTTAGGTTTAGGGGTTAGGGGTTGGGGTTATGGTTAGGGTTTGGGGGTTAGTCTTAGGGTTAGGGTTTAGGGTTAGCGTTAGGGTTGGGGTTAGTATTAAGGTTGGGGTCGGGGTCTGGGTCGGGGTCTGGGTCATGGTCAGGGGTCAGGGTTTATGGTTAGGGTTAGCGTTAGTGTTAGCATTAGCGTTAGGATTAGCATTAGGATTTATGTTTAGGGTTAGGGTTAGATGTTGGGGTTAGAGTTAAGGTTAGTGTTACGGGGTATAGCTAGGGTTAGTGTTATGGTTGGGGTAGGGGTTAGTGTTGGGGTTGGTGTTGGGGTTTGGATTGGGGTTGAGGTTAGTGTTGCTGTTGGGGTTGGGGTTGGGTTTGGGGTGAGGTGTGGGGGTTGGGGCTGGGGTTAGCGTTGGTGTTACTCTTAGGACTAGGGATAGAAGAGGTTTGGGGTTAGGGTTGGGGGTTGGGGTTGGGGTTGGGGGTTAGGTTTAGGTTTAGGGTTTGGTTTAGGGTTGGGGGCTGAGGGTTCGGGTTTGGGTTTGGTTTAGGATTAGGGTTAGGGTTAGCGTTACTCTTGGGTTAAGGATTAGAAGAGGTTTAGGGTTAGGGTTAGGGTTAGAGATTAGGGTTAGGGTTGGGGTTGGGGTTAGGGTTGAGGTTGGGGTTAATGTTGGGATTGAGGTTGGGGTTAGCGTTGGGTATGTGGTTGGGTTTAGGTTTGGGTTAGGGGTTAGTGTTAGGGTTGTGGTTAGGATTAGGGTAAGGGTTCGGGTTAGATTAGGGTTTGGGTTGGGTTAGGGTTAGGGTTGGGGTTAGGGTTTAGGGTTACGTTTGG
>CAKJTW010000718.1:0-22618 GCA_917880005.1 Nanger dama
AAGTGAAAAAGAAAAAAGAAGATACAGGAATTGTCACATACGTGCAACCTGTGGCTCCTGGCTGCGTTTCATACAAAGCCAACTAGAAAAAAAAATTCATCAGATGACTTGGACAATTTCTATAATGATTGGATATTTGATGATATTAATTTGTTTAGGTATGCAAATGTTATTAAAACAATTTTATAGAAAGTCCTTATCTTTTACAGATACACTGAAGTTTTTACAGCTGAGATGCTATGATGCCTGGAAGCAGCTTTAAAATAACGCAGTGCCAGTGGTGGCCGTGCTGGGGGATGCATACAAAGGAAACAAGATGACACCTGAGCTGATAATTGTTTAAGCTGGTGACGTCTGAATAGGTGTTCCTCGTACTCTTCTCTATATTCTTGAGGATGTTTGGAAATTCCTCATTACAGAAAGAGTAGTGTAGATGCCAGACATTAGGGATTACATGCCAAACAATTACCTTCAGTTGTTTTAAGGAAATCCACATTTCATCTTTGCTCTTTGCTACAGACACCACTCTCATGGCAGAAAGTGAATAAGAACTAAGCAGCCTCTTGATGAAAGTGAAAGAGGAGAGCGAAAAAAGTTGGCTTTAAGCTCAACATTCAGAAAACTAAGATCATTGCATCCGGTCCCATCACTTCATGGCATATAGATGGGGAAACAATGGAAGCAGTGACAGGGTTTATTTCCTTGGGTTCCAAAATGACTACAGATGGTTATTGCAGCCATGAGATTAAAAGATGCTTGCTCCTTGGAAGAAAAGCTATGACAAACCTAGACAACATATTAAAAGCACAAACATTACTTTGCTGACAAAGGTCCATACAGTCAAAGCTATGGTTTTTCCTGTAGTCATGTATGGATGTGAGAGCTGGGCCATAAAGAAGGCTGAGTGCCAAAGAACTGATGCTTTTGCACTATGGTGTTGGAGAAGACTCTTGAGAGTCCCTTGGACTGCAAGGAGGTCAAACCAGTCAGTCCTAAAGGAAATCAACCCTGAATATTCATTGGAAGGACAGACACTGAAGCTGAAACTCCAATACTTTGGCCACCTGATGCAAAGAGCTGACTTGTTAGAAAAGACCCTGATGCTGGGAAAGACTGAAGGCAGAAGAAGGGGATGACACAGTATGAGATGGCTGGATGGCATCATTGTCTCAATGGACATGAGTTTGAGTAAGCTCCAGGAGTTGGTGATGGACAGGGAAGCCTGGCGTGCTGCAGTCCATGGGGTCACAAAGAGTCAGACAGACTGAGTGAACAACAACAACAACAACAATGCATTTCTATTATAAAGGGTGTTATGTAGGGCTGAGGGTCTGAAGTGGTTAAGAAAGGCTGAGGAAAAGCCTTTCAGACATGAGCTGCTAGCTGAGCTGCACTGGGTAACCAGCTGAGCTGAGGCAATTAGAGGCCATGCCCAAGGCAGCCCTGGGTCACATCACAGACGCCTTTGAGAAATGGAAATGAGATTGGCAGATCGTCCTGGCCCTTTTAAATTCACTGAAGATTTAGACATTTGTCTTAAGAACAGTGAGAAGCCAAAGAAGGATTTTACCTTCAGCTTTGCATTTTGTACATATGGAAGATAGAATGTATGTACTCATGGCACGGCTCCAAGGGAAAGTCATTGAAAGAAGACCCATAGTGTTTTCTTGGAAGTGTGGGTTTCCTGAAACATGGTAAAATGTGTGAATAATGGAGGGCTGGAAGGACTGATGTTGAAGCTGAAACTCCAATACTTTGGTTACCTGATGGGAAGAACTGACTCACTGGAAAAGACCCTGATGCTGCGAAAGATTGAGGGCAGGAGGAGAAGGGGACGACAGAGGATGAGATGGTTGGATGGCATGGCTGACTCAATGGACATGACTTTGAGCAAGCTCCGGGAGTTGGTGATAGACTGGGAAGCCTGGCGTGCCGCAGCCACAAAGAGTCAGACACGACTGAGTGACTGAACTGATGATCATCTCTTTCTTATAGCCAATGTAGAAGTGTTAAAAAAAAAAAAAAAGAATTATAAACTCTTCCCTATTGAAATGTGGGTGTGCTCTAGTTGAAGAGAATTTCAGCATGAGATGCTGGGACCACCAGATCTGTAGTTCAACCATGGCAACGCCTTTGACTTATTCTGTGTGGCCTGACAAGAGCAGGGCAAGCCTTTTCTTCCATCTGCGGTTGTATGGGTTGGTTTTCACTAAACCATGTATTACATCACATGGCACATTCTTTAAGTCTGGCTGCGTTTTCCCATCACGCAGACCATGGCTGATTAGTGTGGCCTTAATTTTGTTGTTGTTCAGCCGCCAAGTCATGTCCAACTCTTTGCAACCCCATGGACTGCAGCACACCAGGTTTCCCTGTCCGTCAGTATCTCCTGGAGTTTGCTCAGATTCATGTCCAGTGAGTCGGTGAAGCCATACAACCATCTCATTCCCTGTTGCCCCCTTCTCCTCCTGCCCTCCATCTTTCCCAGCATTAGGGTCTTTTCCAATGACTCAGTTCTTTGCATCATGTGGCGAATGTTTTGGAGCTTTGGCTTCAGCATCAGTCCTTCCAATGAATATTCAGAGTTGATTTCCTTTTAGGATTGACTGGTTTGATCTTGGTGTCCAAGGGACTCAAGCGTCTTCAGCAGTGCCACAATTCTAAAGCATGAATTCTTTGGTGCTCCAGCTCTCACATCCATACATGACTACTGGAAAAACCATAGTTTTGACTAGATGGACCTTTGTTGGCAAAGTAAGGTCTCTGCTTTTAGTGTGGTGTCTAGGGTTGTCATCCCCTTCCTGCCTAGGCTGGCCACAGCATTGTCATGGCAAAGGGGCTTGCATAACTCAATGACGCTATGAGCCATGCTGTGCAGGACCACGGAAGACAGACAGGTCACAGTGGAGAGTTCTGACCAAATGTGGTCCACTGGAGGAGGGGATGGAAAACCACTCCAGTATTCTTGCTGTGAGAACACCATAACAGTATGATAAAAGATATGACACTGGAAGATGAGCTGCCCAGGTCGGAAGGTGTCCAATATGCTACTGAGGAAGAGTGGAGGAAATTACTAACAGCTCCAGAAAGGATGAAGCAGCTGGGCCAAAGCAGAAATGACACTCAGTTGAGGATGTGTTTGATGGTGAAGGTAAAATCCAGTGCTGTAAAGAACGATATCACATAGGAACCTGGCGTGTTAGGTCCATGAATCAAGGTAAATTGGACGTGGTCAAGCAAGAAATGGCAACGTTGAACATCCACATCTTAGGAATCAGTGAACTAAAATGCACAGGAACGGGAAAATTTAATTCAGGTGACTATTATATATACTATAGTCAAGGATCCTTTAGAAGAAATGGAGTATCCCTTCTAGTCAACAGGAGAGTCTAAAATGCAGTACTTGGGTGCAATCTCAAAAACAACAGAGGGATCTAGGTTCCTTTCTAAGGCAAACCATTCAATATCACAGTAATCCAAGTCAATGCCTCAACTACAGATGCCAAAGAAACTGAAGTCGATCAGTTCTGTGAAGACCTACGAGACATTCTATAGTTAACATCAAAAAATGTCCTTTTCATCAAAGGGGACTGGAATGCAAAAGTAGGAAGTCAAATGATACCTGGAGTAACAGGCAAGTTTGGCCTTGAAGTACAAAATGAAGCAGGGCAAAGGCTAACGGAGTTTTGCCAAGAGAACACACTTGTCATAGCCAACACCCTCTTCCAACAACATAAGAGATGACTCCACACATGAACATCACCAGCTGGTCAATATTGAAACCAGATTGATTATATTCTTTGCAGCCAAACATGGAGAAGCTCTATACAGTCAGTGAAAACAAGACATGGAGCTGACTGTGGCTCAGATCAATAGCTCCTTATTGCAACATTCAGCCTTAAACTGAAGAAAGTAGGGAAAAGCACTAGGCCATTCAGGTACGAACTAAATCTAATCCCTTAGGGTTACACAGTGGAGGTGACAAAGAGATTCAAGAGATTAGATCTGCTAGACAGACTGCCTGAAGAATGATGGACAGAGGTTCGTATCACTGTACAGGAATCAGTGACCAAAACCATCTCAAAGAAAAGAAATGCAAGAAGGCAAAGTGGTTGTCTGAAGAGGCCTTACACAGAGCTAAGGAAAAAAGAGAAGCAAAAAGCAAGGGAGAAAGGGAAAGCTATACTCAACTGAATGCAGATTTCCAGAGAACAGCAAGGAGAGATAAGCATACTTTCTTCAGTGAACAGTGCAAAGAAATAGAGGAAAACAACAGGATGGGAACGACTAGAGATCTTTTCAAGAAAACTGGAGATATCAAGGGGACATTTCATGCAAAGATGGGCTCAATAAAGCACAGAAATGGTAAGGACCTAACAGCAGCAGAAGAGACTAAGAAGAGGTGGCAAGAATACAGAGGAGAACTAAACAAAAAAGGTCTTAATGAGCTGGATAACCATGATGCGTGTGGTCACTCACCTACAGCCAGACGTCCTGCAGTGTGAAGTCAAGTGGGCCTTAGGAAGCAAAACTACAACCAAAGCTGGAGGAGGTGATGGAATTCCAGTTGAGCTAGTCAGAATCCTAAAAGTTGATGCTGTGAAATTGCTGCACTCAACACGTCAGCAAATTTGGAAAACACAGCAGTGGCCAAAGGACTGGAAAAGGTCAGTTTTCATTCTAATCCCAAAGAAGAGCAATGCTAAAGAATGCTCAAACTACCATACAATAGTACTCATTTCACATGGTAGTAAGGTTATGCTCAAGATCCTTCAAGCTAGGATTCAACAATATGTGAACCAAGAACTTTCATATGTTCAACATTGGGTTTTGAAAAGGCAGAAGGACCAGAGATCAAATTGCTCAACATTTGTTGGATCATAGAGAAAGCAAGGAAATTCCAGAAAAAAATCTACTTCTGCTTCATTGACTATGCTAACACCTTGGACTGTGTGGATCACAATAAACTATGGAAATTTCTTAAAGAGATGGGAATACCAGACCACCTTACCTGTCTCCTGAGAAACTTGGATGCAGGTCAAGAAGCAACAGTTAGAATCTTACATGGGACAACGGACTGGTTCCAAATTGGGAAAGAAAGACAACAAGGCTCTATACTGCCACCCTGCTTATTTAACTTCTATGCAGAATACATCATGTGAAATGCCCGACTGGATGAATCACAAGCTGGAATCAAGACTAGGGGGAGAAATATCAACAGTCTCAGACATGCAGATGATACCACTCTAACAGCAGAAAGTGAAGAGGAACTAAAGAGCCTCTTGACGAGGGTCAAAGAGGAGAGTGAAAAGTTGGCTTAAAACTCAATGTTCAAGAAACTAAGATAATGGCATCCAATCTTATCACTTCATGGCAAATAGATGGGGAAAAAGTGGAAGGTATGACAGATTTTATTTTCTTGGGCTCCAAAATCACTGCAGATGGTGACTGCAGCCATCAAATTAAAAGACACTTGTTCCTTTGGATAAAAGGTATGACAAACATAGACAGTGTATTAAAAGCAAATACATCACTTTACTGACAAAGGTCTATAGGGTCAAAGCTATGGTTTTTCCAGCAGTAGTCGTGTATGGATATGTGAGTTGGACCATAAAGAAGGCTGAAAGTGAAAGTGAAGTTGCTCGGTCGTGTCTGACTCTGCAGCCCCATGGACTGTGGCCCACCAGGCTCCTCTGTGTACGGAATTTTCCAGGCAAGAGTACTGGAGTGGGTTTCCATTTCCTTCTCCAGGGGATCTTCCCAACCCAGGGATTGAACCTGGGTCTCCAGCATTGCAGGCAGACGCTTTAACCTCCGAGCCACCAGGGAAGCCCTAAAAGAAGGCTGAGAGCCAAATAAATGATGCTTTCAAATTGTGCTGTAGAAGACTTGAGAGTACCTTGGACAGCAAAGAGATCAAACCAGTCAATCCTAAAGGAAACCCTAAATATTCGTTGGAAGGACTGATGCTGAAGCTGAAGCTCCAATACTTTGGACACTTGATGTGAAGAACCGACTCATTGGAAAAGACCTTGATGCCGGGAAGACTGAAGGCAGGAGAAGGGGGTTGAAGAGGATGAGATGGTTAGTTAGCATCACCAACTGAATGGACATGCATCTGAGCCAACTTCAGGAGAGAGTGAGGGACAGGGAAGCCTGGTGTGCTGCGGTCCATGGGTCACAAAGAGCTCGACACAACTTAAGCACTCAACAACAACAACACAGTTCGTCATAGCTTTAAATTACTGCCAGTCATTTTGTGTGGCTGATTTCCAAATAGAAGCAGCCTTTGGAGACCTAAGAATAGGCTTGCGGAGAGGCAGCATAGCATCTGGACTCTCAATCAGTCTGTCTGATCTCAGATCCTGTGATCTGGAGAGGTTGCCTAACCTCGGAGTGCCTGGGCTTTCTCATCATTAAAAGCAATGGGAAGAAAGCATTCATCTCTTGGGCCCGTATTAAACTTACATAGATTTACATTTGTCAAGCACTTAGAAGAGTGCATGATCCATAACAAGCAGCATACCAGTATCTTTGAACCTCTTGGCACCTCCTTGTCCTCATTAGTTGAGCAACTTCTAAAAACGTCTCTAAAAACGTTCATTTTGAGAATGAACCAGTTGGGTACTCGGCAGGTTTTAGAGGTGACTGCTATCTTCACAGTCAGTAGCTATTGTTTGGGGGCTAGCAACAAGAGCTGCTACATAACAGAGAGAACCTGTGTCAGGGTAGTGCTTAGACAAAGATCATTAGACAACCAAGTCAAACAATGGCAGATGTCCAGTGACAGGTGGAATTGGGGTGCTCAGCGGCCTTTGACCTCATCCTGCAGCTCAGCTTCTTTCTGGTTTCACAAAAATCCACCAGGCCTCAAATGGGACCTAATTAAACTTAAAAGCTGTTGCGCAGCAAAGGAAATCATAAACAAAATGAAAAGATGACATACCGAATGGGAGAAAATATTTACAAATGAAGTAACTGAGAATGGATTAATCTCCAAAATATACAAACAGCTCATACAGTTCAAAATTAAAAAAAAAAAAAACCAATCAGATAATGGGTGGAGGATCTACATAGACATTTCTCCAAAGACCTAGACATGGCTAAGAGGCATATGAAAAGATGCTTGACGTCACTAATAACGAGAGAAATGCAAATCAAAAACTACAATGAGGCAGTACCTCACACTTGGCAGAATGGGCATCATCAAAAACCTACAAACAATAAATGCTGGAGAGGGTGTAGAGAAAAGGGAACCCTCTTACACTATTGGTGGGAATGTAAATCTGTACAGCCACTATGGAAAATAGTATGGAGGTTCCTTATACGGGCTTCCCAGGTAGCTCTAGTGGTAAAGAACCTGCCTGCCAATGCAGGAGACATAAGAGACATGGGTTCAATCCCTGGGATTGGGCATGGCACCCTGGAATAGGGCATGGCACCCCGCTCCAGTATTCTTGCCTGGAGAATCCCATGGACAGAGGACCTGGTGGGCTACAGTCCACAGGGTTGCAAAGAGTCGGACACAGACTGAAGCGACCTGCACACACACACTGAGGTTCCCTAAAAGCTAAAAATGGAGTGATCATATGTCCAGCAACCCCACTCCTGAGCACGAACCTGGAGAAAATCATAATTTGAAGAGATGCATTTACTGCAATGTTCACTGCAGCACTGTTTACAACAACCAACACATGGAAGCAACCTAAATGTCCATCCATACAGGCATGGGTAAAGAAAATGTGGCATATACATATACAATGGAATATTACCTAGCCATAAAAACAGAATGAAATAGTGCCATTTGCATCAACATGGATGGACCTAGAGATCGTCATACTGAGTGAAGTCAGAAAAAGACAAATATCATGTTGTTTTGCTTATACGTGGAATAAAAAAAAATAGTACAATGAATCTACAACAAAACAGAAATAGAATCACAGCTATAGAAAACAAACATGGTTACTGAAGGGGAAAGCGACAGGGGAGAGGAGGGGGAAGATAAAATGGGAGCCTGGGTTGACATATACACTAATATGTATCAAATAGAGAAGGCAATGGCACCCCACTCCAGTACTCTTGCCTGGAAAATCCCATGGATGGAGGAGCCTGGTGGGCTGCAGTCCATGGAGTCACAAAGAGTCGGACACGACTGAGCGACTTCACTTTCACTTTTCACTTTCACGCATTGGAGAAGGAAATGGCAACCCACTCCAGTGTTCTTGCCTGGGCCCAGGGATGGCGGAGCCTGGTGGGCTGCTGTCTATGGGGTCGCACAGAGTCGGACACAACTGAAGCGACTTAGCAGCAGCAGCAGCAGATGACAAACAAGGACGTGCTTTATAGGACAGGGAACTGGATATTCAGTATTCTGTAATGACCTCTGTGGGAAAATAATCTGAAAAACAGTGTACCTATGTATCTGTTTAACTGAGTCATGCTGTACAGCAGAAACTAGAAACATTGTAAACCAACTATAATCCAATAAAAAATTAATTTAAAAAACACCAGGCTTCACCAACTGTCTGCACAAAGGGCTTAACCATCAACAAACCTTGCTGATCTTAAGCAACTTGCCAGCCTTTAAGAAACCAAAATTGGAATTTATCAAACATAAGGAGGCAGTTAGGGACTTTACCAAATAGCTATCATAATTCTTTCATAAAGCTTTTTGCATCATTTTATAATGCACACTTTTCTTTTACAAAAGAAAACATGTTCTGTATGGAAATTCTAGAAAGTAAAGATAAATCAAAATTAAAAAGATAAAAGTATTCTCCAACCATACGGGGCCACAAAAGCACTGTTAATGTCAGTGTATGATCTACCAGCTACATACTTTTTCTCACTCCAGGCAAGAACACTGGAGTGGGTTGCCATTTCCTTCTCCAATGCATGAAAGTGAAAAGTGAAAGGAAGTCACTCAGTCGTGTCCAACTCTTCACGACCCCATGGACTGCAGCCTACCAGGCTCCTCCATCCATGGGATTTTCCAGGCAAGCATAGTGGAGTGGGGTGCCACTGCCTTCTCCAGGGAAGCCTATATAGATGTCTATAAGTTCACATTAGTCTTTTCTACCAGAGGGGCAGTCAGTTAACCTGTGATGCACCTTAATCAGGGAGCCATGCTGCTCGTTAGCTCATTAACATTGGAAGAACCCTGATAGGGATTCCATATTGTAGAGGACCTGCAAATATCCCATCTCCATCTGCACCAGAGCATATTAATTCACCTAACAAATACAAGGAAAACTTCTTAATTGGTGAAATGAGTGGTGTTGAAAACATGTGACTGGCTACAAAGATAATGAGGGACCCACTCTTGCATGAACAAAGGATAAGCATCTGACAAGTCAGAGGGATAACAGCTCTGAAATAGTGGTCCATGTTCAGCTCTTATGGAGACTCTGTTGTCTCTGCCTTGATTTAACACTGCAGGAAGAAGCTTGTCATGGTGCCTGAGGAGACAGAGCAGGCCCTTGGCTGCTTCTAGGCACAGGCTATAGGGCAGGGTTTGTGCTAGCCCAGGAACAAATGATTTTGACCGATTTCTGTCTGCAGCTTCTTTCACTGTCACATGATAGTGAAGCTGCAGACAAGGACACTAAGAGTCCTGTTTCAATTGTGGAAAGCTGCCATGTTTACCCTAACAAGCTGGCAATGCTGAAGGCCCATGTTTGCTCATCCAAAAGATATGTAGGGAGCGCCTGTGGTGCTGTGGTACTGTGGCTCAGAAAACAAACAGAATTCATTGCCCATCGTAATGTGGCTTAGGTAAGTTTGCAAAAACTGATATCAAAAGCAACTGGTAGATCTAATCAACAGGTATCCTAAGTTCTTTGGAAGGATTCAGGAGAGCAAAGGTTTCCAATCCTTACAGCTCTTTGGAACTGAAGCAATTCTAGAAATCATACAGGAAAAAATTCTCAGTTATGTGTGAAACTAAGATTTAAGGAGTAGGTATTTCAGCAGTCTCAGATAATTAGCATCAGCATAAACTGGTTTTTCCAGTAGTCATGTATGGATGTGAGAGTTGGACTGTGAAGAAAGTTGAGCACCAAAGAATTGATGCTTTTGAACTGTGGTGTTGGAGAAGACTCTTGAGAGGCCCTTGGACTGCAAGGAGATCCAACCAGTCCATTCTAAAGGAGATCAGTCCTGGGTGTTCTTTGGAAGGAATTCCTGGGGTCCTGCCCTGGTGGATCAAGGGTAATTTGAAGGGTGGACGGTGTGGCGAGGAAAAACTTATTTATTTAGAAATATAAGATTTAGATTAGGAAGAAATAGTATAGTAGGAAGATTAGTAGAAAAAGATGCTGAATAACATAGTTTATGTGGAAAGCCAATAAAGTTCCAGACAAGGAGCTTTCACCATCTACATTAGGCCACTGGTGTCCTCTTGAATAGTGGGGAGGTGTGCCATGTTGGGCTCTGTCTCATGTGGATCTTAGAAGCTGGGGCAAGTAAGTAGACATGGCGAGCCTCCACTCCCCAGATGGGAATTCAGCCAGAAAATAGAGTAAGAAAAGAAGACACGGGGAAACCAGTCTTTCCAATGACTGGCCCATCCTCTATTGTTATAAAGGCCTTTTATACCTTTTTTTTTTTGTACATAGAGATTAATGGATAATATAAAATTGTGCAGCATCAGCAGCCCTGACTCTTATTGAGACCAGGCTTTCTCTCTGCATAGCTAGTTGTATACACAAGTCTTAGGTGATTTACATCATCTTATGGACAGAAGGCCAATTAACATTTTATGGCCCTTTTCTGATAAGTGTTTGTCAACCAGAAGACTTATTTGTATTGTTCTTTGCAAAGTCTGGTGCCACTCTTAGAAAGCACTAAATGAAGTTACATTCTTACATAGTAAGGATACAACTTATAACAAGTAAAAGGAGTACAGTGATTTATAGCAAAGAGAAAAGTAATTAACTCAAAAGTCTAGTGTTGCTAACATCAAAACTATTATATTCCTTTTTCTATATCCCAATTACACTGATTAATATCCTTCAGCTGCCTAAAAGATAAAGAATATGGAGGTCTGGCAGCAGTCATTGACTCAACAGTGAAAACCCGTCACCAATATAATTTTTAGCTCTTTGGAAAAGGCTCTGTATCTTGAAGATGCTTAAAGTTTTGTGCCTCTCATGGTTCGGTGCTGCGGGGGCTGTAAGCAATTCACAAGTTGTAAAAGTCCAAGGGAACCTGTCAGGCAAGTTAGAGAGCCATCAGAGGGGTTTGAGCTGAAACATCCCTTTCATATGCAGGAGACTGAAGCCCTGAGTTAACTTTTTTTCCAGAGAATGTCAGAAGGGTGGAAAGCCCAGTACAATTAAAGCAGGCCAACTCTGGTTTTTGGGGGGTAGATGTTCAGGGAAACCCAGGGGGAACCCCTGGAGCTAGATCACGCCTTTGTGTATGTCTGGCTTCCTTCCTCATGACCTTTGCCACGGGCGGGATTCCTTACGCTGGCTTCCGCCAAGGAATGATGCTAAAGGTGAAACTCTAGTACTTTGGCCACTTCATGTGAAGAGTTGACTCATTGGGAAAGACTCTGATGCTGGGAGGGATTGGGGGCAGGAGGAGAAGGGGACGATAGAGGATGAGATGGCTGGATGGCATCACCCACTTGATGGACGTGAGTTTGAGTGAACTCCAGGAGTTGGTGATGGACAGGGAGGCCTTGCATGCTGCGATTCATGGGGTTGCACAGAGTCGGACACGACTGAGCCACTGAACTGAACTGATAAACTGGAAAGCTTGTTGGAAATGCAAATCCCCACACCCCATCTCAAACCTCCTGAATAAGAAACTCTGGAACAAAAACATGAAATTTTTGTTTTAAGAAATTCTCCAGGTGATTCACGTGTCTCAGTGTACTTTATAACAAAGATCAATTCCACTAGGTGGAACTCTTTCACAAGAATATAAAAACCTTTTTTCTGCAACTGCTGGGTAATCCTGCAAGGTGCCGCTTTAACATAAGAAATTGAAAGCACATCTGTTACACAATTGCAGGAAAATTATACTGGGTGGCATCCTAACCTGAATAATAATAAACTTGTTTTGCAATTATATGGTATTTCCACCCCATGGTGATCTTGGGTGCCACCTGGTGGAATTATCATGTAAGTGCAGAACACATTTTTCTTTCCTATTACAGGTTTCCCCACTCAGTTCCGTTCAGTTCAGTTCAGTCCAGTCCCTGAGTCGTGTCCAACTCTTTGTGACCCCATGAATCGCAGCACACCAGGCTTCCCTGTCCATCACCAACTCCTGGAGTTCACTCAGACTGGGAAAGCAAAGTTCCTGTAAAACATTTTGTAAACAGAAATGGGGTAAAGAGAATCCCAGATTTCTAGACGTTTCAATTATGCCACTTAACTGTAACAAAAGACCAACATCAACACAGTCAGTAATGGCTCTTTTTTCTTTTGTGAAAGCAAAAATCCTCTTCAGATTTCTTTTGATTACTGAAAACACAATGGAGTAAGAATAATTTTCAGAAAGCAGGCGATACCTGTAATAAGAAAAACAAGTTCTACAGTTACACAGTAATTCCATTGGAGGCACGCTAACCTGAGTAACATGAAAAGTCTAATCTGCAATTGCAGGGAAAAAATCGAGTGACATTCTAACCGGAATAACAAGAAAACACATCTCCGTACGATTACATGAAAATTCTTTCTGGTGACACTCTTACCTGATAAGTAAGAAAAATATTTGTTGCTTAGTCACTAAGTCATGTTGAACTCTTTGCAATTATGTAATAAAAACAATTGGTGGCACTGCAACAAAGAAACGAAAACTAGATACTCCATTCTGCAGTTACAAGAAAGGTCCAGTAGATGGCACTCTAACATAAGAAATAGAAAAAGGATGAACCGCAATTACACAAAAATTCCAGAAGATGGCAGTATAACATAAGAAATGGAAAAATTATCCCCCCTCCCCCAATTGCATAAAAATTCCACAAGATGCCACTCTCATATGAAAAAGTGAAGTCGCTCAGTCCTATCCGACTCTTGGCGACCCCATGGACTGCAGCCTACCAGGCTCTTCCGTCCATAGGATTTTCGAGGCAAGAGTACTGGAGTGGGGTGCCATTGACTTCTCCATTTATTTGCCCTAGAGCTGATCTTATGCTCTCTGACATTTTCCCTGATGTTGTATTTTTAAAATGCAGTCTCCACTTTTCCATCTTAATGTATGGGCCCCAGTGAACCTCCTAGAATTCACGGCGACCCCCGAACCCTAAAGTATGGAAAAGAGTTAACAGAAAGAAGTTGTAAGCATTAGAAAAGAGAAAGGGCTTCTGAAGGGCTGGAAATGTTCTGGATTTTTTGTTTGCTTTCCTTCACCTGACTTGGATACACTGACATGTTCAGTTTGTGAACTTATTCATACACTTACGCTATGTGGAACTTCCTGTAAGTATGTTTTAGTAAAAATAAACCACCACAACAGTGGGGAATGTAAACAAAATTGCTTTCCGGTCTAAGGGATGGACGCTCCCTAGAGCCCTCAGGCCTAACTCCTGGGCTCCCAGCCCCCTAGCTCTTTTCTCCTCAGTCACTGGAGGACACACGACCTCCTGCGAGCCGCCGCAGCACGCAGAGGATCAGCGCTGGGCGCGCACTCGCTGCGAGGTCGAACGCGGGCCCTGAAGACCTGCAGGCCACTGGCTCCGGCGGAGTTCTGCCTCCTTCAGGGGCAGCTGACGCTGTGGCCCTGCCCGCTGCCCTGTAGCCACAGCGCGGGAGCCGCTCGACGGAGCCGCCCCACGGGAGGTTCACTGCCGAGGCTAGCGAAGCGCTGGCCGAAGTCCGGGGTGCCGGAAGCAGAGCTGGGAGGACCTGGAAGATCGGAGCGGATGCGGGGCGCGCGCACGCAGGCAGGAGGCGGTGCCTCGCAGTCTCGCGGCGCCCAGAGCTGCTGGTGCGCCTGCGTCTGGAGGACCGAGCCAGGTGGCCACGCCCCGGATAAGCGCAGGCACTCTAATATAAGAAATAGAAAACCTTGCAGTTGTAGTTCCAGGAAATTTTCAGTAGATGGTACTCCACACAAGGAATTCCGGGGAAAAAAAAAGACTAAAAGGAAATATTGTGATAATCAACGTACTGGATTTATTTACTTAGTAAATTACAGTTTAAGTTAAACTTTAGTACATAGTTTTTTCAAGTGGTTTTGGCAGATCTTAATTATAGTGCTTAACTTTTGCATTTTAATTACTTGTGGGCAGAGGACAACTAACTTTTCTACCACTCCAGAATCTCCTACAGTAGCTGATGCATAATGGGAATTCAGTAAATGTTTATTAAATAGTGAAAAGAATGAATATGAGAGGCCAGTGAACGAGGGAAGAACAAAAAGCTTCTGTATCCTGTAGTTAGGCAGGTAGGCTGAAAAGTAGGAGAAAACGTGATTGAGACAGAAATAACAATGTTGTTCATTTTAATGTCTTCTAAAGGGGAGACGTTTTAGTGAATTGAAAGATAAGAAAAATTCAGCAAAGATCACCTTAAAGGATAAAGTGCAGTGTATTTTTAAATAGGCTTACAGCCTATTAAAATGGTTTGGATTTGTGTTTTCAATGGCCATCAAAACTGTTTCAGTCACTTAAATGCTCTGGATGTTGGTTTTTGAGTTAAATGTTGGTGTTATTCACCCAGAGGAGCCTGGGAAAGCTGTTAGGTTCCAGCAGCCATGGGAGGAGGAGGTTAGGGCCTCTCGATTTGCACGTCAGACACAGGAGGCCAGGGTGGCCTCAGGAAGTGTGGCTCTATTTGCCCCCCTGCCCATTTTCAGGCCCTGATGGACGGCTTCCTTCTCTCTGAGCTCCCCTCACCCCACCCAAACCTGCTCACCCAGCGGTCACCCACTGGACAGCTCAGGACTTCCAGTGCCACAGCCCTAAAGCCGTTTCCAACCCAGAAAGGATCTTCTGTCCCCTCTGACTTCTGACAGTCCTGAAAGTCATGTTCCTCAGGGCTCAGTCTCATGGCTGGCCTCTGCTCTGCCTTCTGGAAGGACTTCGCATTTTGTCCTAAACTACAAACCGAACCCTGAAAGACATTTCTCAAACAGTGGAGTTTCAGGCATCAGTCACCGGAGAGGGATTTTTCAGGAAGGAATAAGAGGCTCTCCCCCGAGCCGGCTGTGCTTTGGCCTCTGCTCTGTGCTGCTCACACAGCCAGCAGCTGCTGGCGCCACTTGGCTCTGACTCCCAAGGAAGTTACTAAATGCCCTACTCCCTGGCTGTTAGCCTATTTAAAACTAAAAATGGGTTTGCAGGGCCCTGGCACTCAGGCTCTCTGTCATTAGTCACTGCTTCATTCCCTGGAGCTTCAGCTTCAAGCGGCCCGAGCGCGTTGCCAAGCCCCCAGCTCCTCACTCTGGCCTCTGTTTGTCCACAGCTGGCTCAGTACCCCGGGGCTGCCAGGCCCACGTAGGCCACCAACTCTTCTCCTGAATCTCCTCCCAAA
Organism: Nanger dama; assembly: GCA_917880005.1. Taxonomy (NCBI): domain Eukaryota; kingdom Metazoa; phylum Chordata; class Mammalia; order Artiodactyla; family Bovidae; genus Nanger; species Nanger dama. The sequence goes on from CAKJTW010000718.1 coordinate 15,489, forward strand.
TGCAAGCACTTCACCTCCACCCCTCCAACCCAGATGGCCTCACTTGGACTCCTGAGGAAACCAAACAGCAGGTACTTCTCTTGTCCTGCTCCAGGTCACTCTGGCACATGCTCAAGAGGATCTTTCCAAAGCAGAAACCAGATCTCGCCCCTCCTCTTCTCCTCCTGCACCTTCTGTCATGAAGTACAACCCAAACTTCCTGCGAAGGTCTTCAAAGGAGCCACCTGCCCTAGCCTCTCTCCCCTCACCTTCTGTTTGCTCTGGTCCAGCTGCTTCTCTTTCTGTTCCTCATACACTCCGACTCATTCCCAGCTTAGGGCATTGCAGGTGTGCTTTCACCAGTCTATGCCCAGATCTCTGCACAGATGCCCCAGCTCCCTTCCACACCATCCAGCCACTCTCCTCCACAGGATCTAGTTCTTGTCCCAGATTTAGCTTGTTGGCCTAGATGTGCCCGTGTTTATCACTGCCACCCCTCATTAGAATGGAGAACCCATCAACGGTCAGCATAAGGGGCTCCTCTCTGCATCCTCACAGCCTTGGAACACTGCTTGGCACAGAGTGGGTGCTGGATAATCGTGTCTTGATGGAATCCTCATCACTCAGGCTAACTCGTAACTATCAGAAACTCCTAGGGGAATTTTCTTGCATTGTTCCATCTGTGTTCATACATGCAATCACAGTTAATCACTGAACATTATCTTGCTGAGGAAGTCTCTAATATATAATATTTCAGGGGAGTGTTCTGTTTATCTCACATTCTTCATGCGGTGTCAGGACAGATGGGTAACAAACATTCCATGAGGCTGGCAAGACTTCAACTTTTTAAAGCCTAAACTTAGAAACTGAACAGATGATGCCTTCAAACCTATTATTTGCTGTTGTTTTAGAGGTCTGAGGAAGTGGCCCTTCTCCTAGAAGACATGTTCACTTCAGTGGCTCAGTCGTGTCCAACTCTGCGACCCCATGGACTGCAGCACACCAGGCCTCCCTGTCCATCACCAACTCCCAGAGTTTAATCAAACTCATGTCCATGGAGTCAGTGATGCCATGCAACCATCGCATCCTCTGTCATCCCCTTCTCCTCCTGCCTTCAATCTTTCCCAGCATCAGTGCCTTTTCAAATGAGTCAGTTCTTCGCATCAGGTGGCCAAAGTACTGGAGTTTCAACTTCAGCATCAGTCCTTCCAATGAATATTCAGGACTGATTTCCTTCAGGATGGACTGGTTGGATCTCCTTGCAGTCCAAGGGACTCTCAAGAGTCATCTCCAACACCACAGTTCAAAAGCATCAAGTCTTCAGTGCTCAGCTTTCTTTATAGTCCAATTCTCACATCCATACATCCATACATAGCTTTGATTAGATGGACCTTTGCTGGGAAAGTAATGTCTCTGCTTTTTAATATGCTGTCTAAGGCAATGGCACCCCACTCCAGTACTCTTGCCTAGAAAATCCCATGGACGGAGGAGCCTGGTAGGCTGCAGTCCATGGGGTTGATGAGAGTTTGACGCGACTCAGTGACTTCACTTTCACTTTTTACTTTCATGCATTGGAGAAGGAAATGGCAACCCACTCCAGTGTTCTTGCTTGGAGAATCCCAGGGACGGCGGAGCCTGGTGGGCTGCTGTCTATGGGGTTGCACAGAATCGGACACGACTGAAGCAACTTAGCAGCAGCAGCAGGTTGGTCATAACTTTTCTTCCAAGGAGCAAGCACCTGTTAATTTCATGGCTGCAGTCACCATCTGCAGTGATTTTGGAGCCCCCAAAATAAAGTCTGACACTGTTTCCACTGTTTCCCCATTTATTTCCCATGAAGTGATGGGGCCAGATGCCATGATCTTCGTTTTCTGAATGTTGAGCTATACGCCAACTTTTTCACTCTCCTCTTTCACATTCATCAAGAGGCTCTTTAGTTCTTCTTCACTTTCTGCCATAAGGGTGATGTCACCTGCATATCTGAAGTTATTAATATTTCTCCCGGCAATCTTGATTCCAGCTTGTGCTTCTTCCAGCCCAGCGTTTCTCACGATATACTCTGCATATAAGTTAAATCAGCAGGGTGACGATATACAGCCTTGACGTACTCCTTTCCCTATTTGGAACCAGTCTGTGGTTCCATGTCCAGTTCTAACTGTTGCTTCCTGATCTGCATACAGATTTCTCAAGAGGCAGGTCAGGTGGTCTGGTATTTCCATCTCTTTAAGAATTTTCCATAGTTTATTGTGATCCACACAGTCAAAAGCTTTGACATAGTCAATAAAGCAGAAGTAGATGTTTTTCTGGAACTCTTGCTTTTTGATGATCCAACGGATGTTGGCAGTTTGATCTCTGGTTCCTCTGCCATTTCTAAAACCAGCTTGTACATCTAGAAGTTCTCGATTCACATAATGTTGAAGCCTGGATTGGAGAATTTTGAGCATTACTCCGCTAGCATGTGAGATGAGTGCAATTGTGCGGTAGTTTGAGCCTTCTTTCATATTGCCTTTCTTTGGGATTGGAATGAAAACTGACCTTTTCCAGACCTGTGGCCACTGCTGTGTTTTCCAAATTTGCTGGCATATTGAGAGCAGCACTTTCACAGCATCATTTTTTAGCATTTGAAATAGCTCAACTTTAAGTTAAATGTTGATATGACACTGTTTACTTCAAAATGAAAAAAAAATCTCATGCAAATCTGAAACAACTTCTGAATCATCTTATTTGACTTTGTGATCATTAAGTCTTTTACAATATGAAATTCTCTTAGGCCAGTGGTTCTGAACCAGGAATGATTTTGCTCCCAGGAGACACTTGGCAATGTCTAGAGATGCTTTTGTTTGCCACAACTGGAGGTGGGGTATTGCTGGCATCCACAGATGCTGTGAAATATCCTCCAATGCCCAGGACAGTCCCCACAAAAAAATTTGTTATATGGATATAACATTATTTATTCACTTCCCTATGACAGGTCACTTACATCTCCTAATATTATCTATTATTTTCAATGCTTTGACAAGAGATGAACATTTTAGTGTCTGAGTTTGTGTACAACTACAACAATTTTCAGAAAATGTACTCTTGGAACTTAAACAGCTACATCAAAACTTGTATTTCAAAGCTTTACTGTCTACTTTAAAAACTGGTAACTAGATGGTGAGCTCTTTGTGTTTAGAGAAATATTTTTCACTCCTTGGTATTGCCCAATACACCTGGCTGCCTTAGATAGGGCTCCCTCAGAAGGTGATCTGAGAATAAAATTCAAGTGTGAGTCCTTTATTTGGGAGGAGCAGCAGTCAGGAAGTGAGGAAGTGAGACAGAGGAAGAGAAACAGAGAAGCCAGTGCGAGAACAGGCTCCCTCTGTGGGCAACTGGGGTTTCGTACCCCTGAGAATCTCTAGGGGAATGTATGAGGTACACCTCAGAGTTGTCCCATCTGAGGGAGAGGAAGCTGGGGTATTGACCCTCCCACGCCCATTCATTCATCATGGCCCAGGGCTGCTCCGGGGCAACTCTGTGCCACTCTGGCCTTCCTTGCACACAGGTTGGATGTACTTCCATGGCAGGAGTGGGCAAGGGGAACAATGGGATGGTGAGTGCAAAAGGTATTGCTGTTAATGAAGTGATGGTGCCAGTCACACTGGCCCCATAGGAGAAAACACAGCAGATGCCCACACAGTGTTTTTCAGGTAATGTCACTAACTAGTGATTTAACTGATTCCATGGATGCACATAGATGATTTAGTTTAGTGATTCACTGATTCCATGGATGCACATAGATGATTTAGTTTAGTGACTCACTGTGATTCCATGGATGCACATAGATGCAACGACACAAGAAATTTCCCCAAGGAGTTTCTGACAGTTACGATTTTAGCCTGAGCAGGGAAGACTCACACCAGTTTAGAATAGGAGGTGAGCTCCGGAAAGACCCCAGTCAAGCTTTGTAGTTCACAGATGAAAGAGGTCCTGAGAACTGAAATGGCTTGTCAAAGCTTCCGTTTCTCATCCAGTCACGGACTCCATGTGCCTATGTGTGGGGTGATGGGTCTGATCATTCCAGTCATTGAAAAGTCACTAAGCATTCAGCTCTGGCTCTTGGGATGCATTTTCTGTCCCTCAAGCATTCCAAACTCCTTTCCGTCTCAAGAGGGACAGAACTTGAACTATAAACTTGCTGTTTCCTTTGGCATAGAGTTTACCCTAGATATTTACACAGATACCTTCTTCTCTCTTGATTCCAATGGCACTTCCTCATGCAAGCCACACTGGTCTATGGTTATCAAATGGTTAAAGCACATGAAAGGCCCAAGACACAGAGACTGGACAGCAAAGACAAATCGATGGCTGTAAATGCATAGGACATCAGCAGGTTGTTCAGGCAGAAGGAAATGAAGAAGAGAGGTTCTTCAAAGGTAGGGCAGGGAACCACCTGGTTTGTTTGCGTTTGTTGCAGTGCTGAGCATCTTATTACCACTCTCTGCTTTCTCCATGCTTCCCCATCCTGTGGCCCAAGAGGTTGATCTGCATGAGTTACATCCATAGAGCCCCTTGCTCTCTGGCTTCCTGTTGGGTCCAATCAGTGGGCAATACCGGTAAGCGATGGGAGCTGAGTGGGTCAGTGTAAGTACTCCTGTGGAATTCTGTAGTGCTTTCCCAATCTTTTCTCTTTTTTGGCCACACCATGTGGCAAGCAGGACTTTAGTTCCCTGACCAGGGATTGGACCTGTGCCCCTTGCAGTGGAGGCACAGACTCTTAAACACTGGATGGCCAGGAAGTCCCCAATCCTGTATGACTAAACCCTTTACTAAACATGTCTCAACTTACACCATTTGCAAGTTGCTTCCTACCAGGATTCTGCCTGATATAATAATTTAATATATTTAAGACTCAGACATTTAAGCCAACCAACAAATGGGCCAAAGAACTAAACAGACATTTCTCCAAAGAAGACATACAGATGGCTAACAAACACGTGAAAAGATGCTCAACATCACTCATTATCAGAGAACTGCAAATCAAAACCACAATAAGGTACCATGTCATGCCACTCAGAATGGCTGCTATCGAAAAAGTCTGCAAACAATAAATGCTGCAGAGAGTGTGGAGAAAAGGGAACCCTCTTGCACTACTGGTGGGAATACAAACTAATGCAGCCACTATGGAGGACAGTGTGGAGATTCCTTAAAAAACTGCATATGGAACTGCCATATGACCCAGCAATCCCACTGCTGGGCATACACACCAAGGAAACCAGAACTGAAAGAGACACATGTACCCCAGTGCTCATTGCAGCACTATTTACAATAGCCAGGACATGGAAGCAACCTAGATGTCCATCAGCAGATGAATGGATCAGGAAGTTGTGGTCCATATACACAGTGGAATATTACTCAGCTATAAAAAGAACACATTTGAGTCACTTCTAATGAGGTGGATGAAACTGGAGCCTTTTATACAGTGTGAAGTAAGCCAGAAAGAGAAACACCAATACAGTTTATTACTGCATATATATGGAATTTAGAAAGACAGTAATAAAGCCAGCAAAAGAGACACGGATGTAAAGAACAGACTTTTGGACTATGTGGGAGAAGGTGAAGGTGGGACGATACGAGAGATTAGCACTGAAACATGTATATTACCATATGTAAAACAGATGACCAGTGCAAGTTTGATGGATGAAGTAGGACACTCAAAGCTGGTCTTCTGGCCAACCCAGAGGGATGGGGTGGGGATGGAGGTGGGAGGGGAGTTCGGGATGGTGAGACACACATACATCCATGGCTGATTCATGTCAGTGTATGGCGGAAGCCACCGCAGTATTGTGCAGTAATTAGCTTCCAGTTAAAATAATTTTTTAAAAAGACTCAGACATTTAACTGAACACCTGTTTATTTCTGAGTCTTTTCCATAGTCATCTGAAATGATGTTATGCAAAGACTCCCATCTAGTCCTTTTTTCCTTTTCTTGAAGATCATCTTTTCTCTACCCTTTTTCATCTTTATGACCCTTAAAACACTCTGCCTAGGTTGATTTGTTCAGTGTAGCTCTTGACTCCAGAGGAGTCTGGTATTGAGATTTCCTATCACAACACCCTCCTGCCCTCTGCATTACGGGCTACAGAGAATACACATTCTGAATGCCAGGAAGGTGGGCTTGAGAGACTTCTAATCTTCAGAGAAACTGCAGTTCTGAAATGTCAGTAGTTCTTACTTTAAAAATCTAGCAAAGACTTTTTGGTGAGACCTTGTAACTCTCAAGGAGAAGGAAATGGCAACCCACATTCTGACTCCAGTATTCTTGCCTAGAGAATCCCGTGGACAGAGGAGCCTGGTGGGCTGCAGATTTGAACATGACTGAAGCGCCTTAGCATGCATGCAAGCATGTAACTCTCCAAGGATGTTAGGGACAGGGAAAGCCTTCTGTACGGAAGGTTGACATTTTCTCCTTCTATCCCATCTCCCTTAGCCCTATCATCCATGCCCAAGAGAGTAGTTTTTGATAGAAATGTTATTTCATTCATACACAGCAGGCTTCTGGAGATGGTCAATATTAGAAAAGTCAAAGACTGATTTGGCCTATGGGACAGATTTTCTGGACTCTCTCCAGATGGCTCTGGCATCCCCAGAGGTGTAGAGTTCATAACTGGCACTCCAGGATTATGTGCTCTTAATTTAACATTGTAGCTCAGGATATTATTTTATTCATAACAAGCATTATTGTCTCTACACTGAAGCTCAGGAAATTATTTTATTAATACAACAAACATTATTGATCACTGGAGACAGTGAGACACTGGAGACAGAAGCGTAAACATGGCACATGCCCTGCCTTTGACAAGCTGCTCACAGTTCAGGGGGGAGACAAGCTTAGACAATAACTACCCAGAGGCACAGGGAAACCCAGCGGAGGGAAGGAATCCTGCCCGAGGTCCTGGGCGGAAGGCTTGCTGAGGAAGTGATAATTGTACCAGGGATAGAGAGAGTCAGGTAGAGAGCAGAGAAAAGACAGTTGCAGGAAGAGGGACCAGCATTTGCAAAGGCACACTGATGACTACAAAGCCTGGAGTGTTCAAAACGAGCCCTCGGTAGCTACAGAGAGGGGTCTTAGGTAGGAGCACGGGTAGCGTAGGATAAACCAAGAAATTATG
>CAKJTW010000719.1:0-22540 GCA_917880005.1 Nanger dama
TGAAGAGCTGGTTGTCACTATTTTTAAAAAAGGAAAAAATAAAGAAGGTGATAACAAGCACTCCAGGCAGAAAAACTTAGAAGCAGAGAACTAAAGGTCTGCAGATTCTCAGTCCAGGCACTTCAGGAGGAAAAGCAGACACAGCCCCACACCCAGGAGAGGACATTACCTGAGCAGCTGCCATTTCCTCCTCTTCTTCCTCCTGCTCTGCGTCTTCTGTGGGGACACGATGTCACAAACTCACATCTGCATGTTGAGAAAATACCACAAAGACATCCATACAGCCTTTAACCTGCAACTGCTGCAGTGAAAAAGAAGAAAAGCTTTTCTTGTTTCTCTCACCCTTTTCTGAGCTCTTTGCTGACTCTCTGTGTTCCTGATCTGTAGTGGGTAACCAAGACTAACCTGATATGCTAATCACAGCCTGCTGCTCCACTCTGTTTGCAGGTCTTCCGGGCTAGTTTCTGTCCATCCTTTTGCATCACAGAGAGCAGGCCCAGAACAATTCACCAGAGACAATAGACCCTACTTCTGGGCTACCTGACCCAGCCTATGAGGGTTTTGAAAAATGCAAGAGGAAGACTTGCATTCAGGAGTTTGAGGGAAACGTCACATTTAGCACGTCTGAGACCTCAGGAAGCGAGGATTTAGGGTGGGAACTTCTAGAAGCAAAGGTCAACCTGATTCCCTGGGGAGGGGCTCTTTCTAGGAAGGGTGTGGGGGTCCTCTGCCTGTGCCTGAGCCCTTGGGGGAGGGGAGGGGAGAGGTGAGTGTTTGGAGGAATCACCTGGGGGTCTTGGGTTCCTGCCAGGCTTTACTTGCAGATTTCTTCCCAAAGATCTCCCTGACTTGCCTATGCAGCCTGGGGACACAGGTTTTCACAAAATGATTTGCATTGTGGCCACCTCTCTGCAGATGTTTCACCTCCAACTTCAGAGACCAGGAGCCTGGAGGTGTTTCCATCACAGCTTCCTTTGAAAATAATCCGGAAGCAGCAGCAGGCCTGGCGAGCTGCAGTCCATGAGGTCTCAAAGAGAAGGACAAGACTGAGCAGCTGAACTGAACTGAACTGAGCAGGACACGCTAGGTTAACAAGTGTTTGTGGGCAGAGACAAATGCCTTTGAAAATGATGCCCTAGATGCTATCTGATGACAAACCAAGGAAATAATGATCGGTGTCATCATATGTTACATTACACATGAATTAACACGTGAGAACGTTGTTCTACTTCCTGTGTGTGTGTTTTTCTAGGTTTTATGAATCATCTGCTACAGTTTGTTGTCTGCTCCATTTAGAGAGCTGTATTTTCTCACATCTTTAAAGTATGACTAAGGAAAAATTAAAGATAGAAGCATGTCCATCTTTCTAATATTATATATTCTAAAAAATATTCAGTGTGCATGCAGCAGTACCAACTTTGTAGAAGATTTAGTTTCACAGCAGAATTGAGAATAAGGTATAGATGTTTCCCATATACCTCTTGTTCCCACACGTGGACAATCTCCCTACTTACCTTTCCCCACCAGAGTGAGCATTTGTTACCACTGATGAATCTACAAGGACTGTTATGCCCGAAGTCCAAGTCCCCAAAACTGAGACAATAAGACATCCATGGCAATGCAAAAGCATAAGAGGGTTTTATTGCTAGCTCGAGCGAGGTCTCCTGTCTCATCCAGTGCAGCGGAGTCTTGACGAGACCCTGAGCTCTGAATCACAGCTGCTTTTATACAGGCGGTTTTTAGTACAGCTGGTGGGTAATGATTTGCTGAGCCATACATGCGTGGGTGATTTTCAAATCCCGAATTCCTATCCGGATTGGCTCCCGCTTAGTGCCAACGGGGACTTTGCCAGGTGTGGTTCCTGGGAATCATGACTCAGGTTTTGACTGAGGTTTGTTCTGGGGACTCTTCCCAGGTGGCTTCCCGGAATCATGATACTGTGGTTTTACAAGCACTGGAATCTTAGGCTTCATATAGCTTGATTGCCTGTCATGACTCAGGTCTGGCCTCCTGAACAGACAGGTAAACTTTAGTTACTCTATGTTTCTCTTTTAGGGATGTACTCCATACTCTGGATAAATGTCCATATAACACCCGTCCATCAGAACAGTTTAAGACAAATTACCTCCACGGCCCTGAAAGTTCTCTAAATTTAGGATATTCCTCACTTTGAAACCCATGGAAACCACAGACCCTTTAATCTCTTCTATATTTCCTACTAGATTTTTCAGGTGACTGAGTGGGAAGAGTCTGCCTGCTGATGCAGGACATCAGGTGATGTGGGTTCAATCTTTGGGTCAGGAAGATCCCCTGGAGGAAGAAATGGGGAAACCCACTCAGGTATCCTTTCCTGGGAATCTATGGACAGAGGAGGTTGGCAAGCCAGCCCCTGGGGTCCTGAACTTAGACACCACTGAGCACATATGAACATTTACCTATACCAAAGTGTCATATTGTAAAATTCCTACTCTGTAGCATTTTCAATGTTTGCTACTTCCATCAAAATGCATAGGCTGATTATCCATGTATTTTATGCCTTGAAAGCTTAACATTCAAAGCTTAAGAACTACCCTGCCTATATTCATGCTCAGTAATAAGTTCATCAACACCATTTTTTTAGATTCCATATATATCTGTTAGGACAATATTTTGCACAAATAAAGAGAACAGATGTGGCCAATGGCAGAGGAGAAGATGAGACATGCTGAAACACTGACTTTACATACGCCACCATGGCTGAAATGCTGGAGAAAGACTCTTGCGAGGCCCTTAGACCCCATGGAGATCCAGCCAGACCATCACATGGGGAGATCGGTCCTGGGTGTTCATTGGAAGGTTGGATGCTGAAGCTGAAACTCAGTACTTGGGCCACCTCATCCAGCGAAGCTCATTTGAAAAGCCCCTGATGCTGGGAATGATTGAGTGGGGAGGAGAAGGGGATGACAGGATGAGTGGGTTGGATGCCATCACCAACTCAGTGGACATGAGTTTGAGTAAAGCTCTGCGAGTTGGTGATGGACAGGAAGCCTGGTGTGCTGCAGTCCATGGGGTGGCAAAGACTTGGACATGACACGAGCAAGAGTGAACTGAACTAAACTGATGGTTAAAATAGTAGCTGGTAGGAAGCTGCTGGATAGCACAGGGCTCAGCAGTGCTCTGAGCGCGACCAGAGGGTGAAATGGAGATCTACGGAGGGGAGGTTCAGAGGAGCAGATGCATGTATCACTTAGGGCTGATTGTGGAAAATGGTGGCACCCCACTCAGTACTCTTGCCTGGAAAATCCCATGACACAGGAGCCTGGTGGGCTGCAGTCCGTGGGGTCATGAGAGTCGGACACGACTGGCGATGCAGCGTCATTTCATTTCTTTCATGCATTGCAGAAGGAAATAACAACCCACTCCAGTGTCCTTGCCTGGAGACTCAAAGGACGAGGCCCTGGTGGGCTGCTGTCTATATAAGTCCGTGCAGAGTTGGACATGACTGAAGTGACTTAGCAGCAGTAATAGCGCACCATGGCTGATTAGTGATGTCATACAACAGAAACTAACAGAACACTGTAAAGCATATATGCTAATAAAAATATATATGCATCTCAAAGAAAAAAAACCTAAACAGACGGTTCACACAGTGGTGGAGAATCCATCTGACAGTGCAGGGTCATGGGCTTGATCCCTGGTCAGGAATGCTCCACATGCTTTGGGGCAGCTTAGCCTGTGCACCACAACTGCTGGTACTGGGTGGGGCAACTTGCTCTTTCAGATGGGCAAGAGGCAAATGAAAGATGCTCACAGGCGCTAAACAATAAGAAATGCAAACAGACCTACAATGATGCATCACATCATGCCAATTAAGAATAACAATTAGCAAGGAAAGCCCACTAATAATATCATAAACTCTGAAGAGTCTTGGAGATCAGGAAACCTCCTACACCTAGGGAATGTAAACTGGAGCAGTCACGGAGGGGCGGGGGGGACAGTGTGTAGTTCCTTAAAAATGCTAACCTCCTAACATTTGAAATGAATTCCATGAAAAATAGACAGAACAGATTAATTGACAAATTGACAATTTTGCATTTTATGTTCATCTGCAATTCTAAAATGACAGTTTGATCTAGCATTCTAAATTCTAGATGTGCAGAGTACAAGGGCCTACCCAAGGCTGCCCCCTGCCTAGACAGATGCTGAGGCAGCAACAACACGGAGCACTCAGCACAGCTCTCAGCTTCCTGTATGATCCTTCTCTAAGTTAAGCTGTACAAAATACCACATACACTCATATAATCCTTCTTGGTTTTCTTACTGCTAATGTGTATACCTTCAGATATGTATATATTATTGTTTAATGTGTGTTGTATAAATTATATGATGTATATATCTTCAGATATTTATATATTGCATTCAAAAGTATGCCAAGGCCATGAGAAAACAGTTCCTTTAAGCCACAGACAAAAACTTGGGGCCCCGTACGCTTGGGCATGCCAGTGCGGGCGCGCCCGACCCTGGCAGCGCCTGGGCGGAGCGTGCGACCCGGTGCGGAAGGGCTTGGAGGAGAGAGCGGGCCCCGCGTTGAGCGAGGACCCGGCTGGCTCAGAGCCGGAGCCATGGCCCGGCGAAGCTGTGGGGTCATGTAGTGAAATCTGGAGACACTTCTCTCTTCTTTGTGTAGTTGAGCAGTAAAAGAGATGGCTGACAGTGTCAAAACGTTTCTGCAGGATCTTCAGAATCAAAGACTCCATCTGGGAATTTGTACCATCTCAAAGCTATATGCTCGAATTCAACAAAAGAAAAACAGCATCCCGAAAGGCAAGCAGTGTTCTGGCTCAGAGGAGAGCCCAGAGCATAGAGAGGAAGCAAGGAGAGTGAACCACGTATTGTTAGCAAGAATTTCAGTGCTGCGCTTGGAATGGTGGAGTTTTGGTTCAGTCTCACTCTAATTTTGTATCTTTCCGTCCTTCAATCAATGACAGCCCAGATTATTGGTGACCGTCTGCTTTACCTGGGGATGTCTGGTCGTGGCTGGAGTTCTTCCTCACATCAATTTTCAGTGCTCTCTAGGTGCTCCCCCTCTTTGTGCTCAACAAAAGTGCGTCAACGCGATTTGGTTTCAAGATAATATGACCTGGCATTCGAGGTATCCATTTCCTAGTGTCAGCAAAATAATTGCTGACATGCTTTTCAACCTCTTGCTTCAGGCTCTCTTCCTTCTCAGGGGATGTCTGTGAGTCTCTTTCCCATCCATCTTGTTGGTCCCAGCTGGTCAGTCTCTGCATATGTCTCCTCTACTCACTATACTGCTTCGACTGCTCGTTGGTTCAATAAAGGAATTGAAATGCCAGCGGTTCATCCAAATATAGAAAATTGGCCTTACTCCTTTGGTTGGTTTGCCCCTGGCTTTCCTCACAGCAATGCAGTCACTCCCACCATTGTCCAGTAGCTGCCTCTTCTCTATCCTCTTTCCCCTTCATTATCAGCGCCAATGAGCCAAAGACCCTAAATAAGCATACTTTTTCCAGTTGCGCCTCTTCTCCTTGGTGGTTTTTCTTAACAGACTCTTCCACAGAAGGTCTACCTGCCAGTCGGCCCTGAGCAGCTCACTTCTGCCAGAAAAATTACCCTCCCACCGCACCCGTCTCACCTGCCAAACTGAAGGCTGCTGCAGGCGCTGATCGACCACACCCGGAGTGGGATCGGAAGGAGTGACAGCTCTCTTCTCTTGGTTCACCTCACCCCCCTCCCAGGGAAGGCAAATTTACCCTGCCAGGGCCTGCCCACATTCCCCTTCTCTCTGAGGAATCCAGATGTTTGTCTCTGGTGCCGTAAGGCAGAGATCTTCCTGCGACCAGTATGGATTTTAAACACTGGTGAGTCTGAAAGGACCACAGGTTTTCTGCAGCTCTTTTCTAGCATTTGCCAGCCCCACGTGCCTGGACTGGTTGGAATACTCTTTCTCCCTGTGCCATTTTCCTTACATTTTCCCTTCTGCCTCCCACCTCCCTTGGATGAATGGATTTTTGTAATTTTAGCTGTTGTGTTTATTGGACCTGTTTTTGTTTTTCTGTGAAGCACATATATTGGATGTGGGAGGGACAGGCTCCGCTGCTCCTGGTCACTCTATATAGCCATCACTGTCTTGTTTCTTGGCAACTCAGGTTAGATTTTGGTCTCTTGCTCCACTGCAAAACACTTAACAACAACAACAAACAAACACAAGCTGAGAACATGGGACAGAAGAAAAGACCTCACAGCCAGATCTCCACTGGGTTTGAGGAATGACTTTCTTTCTTCCCCTTGCAGGGAAAGCTTTTTCACTGGTACATTCAAAGCTCCCCCAAGGGTGAGGAGGTACCAATTTCAGACAAAGTGCCACTGCAACACAGAATGCTCAGAGAACCTGAACTTTTAAACTCTGGAGGTTGAGCTTGACTGTTGGCCACTGCTGGGTCTGTCTGGTGTTTCAAGGAATATTGGGTGCTGCAAATAGGGATTTGAAGGGGTAAACTATTATTAAACCCATTAAACCTGTGGGGGAGAAACTTGTCCTAAAGTGCTACAGGATAAGATTTTATAAATCTTGGTTCAGAACTTTACCCTCATGGCTTTTAATTATTCTTTTTCGTGACTTTGTTAAATTTACATTTGTAAATGAGCTCTGAGCAGTTTTAGCTAACAGAAGAACAAAGGACAATTGAAGCAGATGAGTTTGTGACTCCCCTGGAATCTGAAAGGCATTCTGGGGAAGCCTTCACGGCCCCTGAGGAAGGTCAAGGTTAAGAAGCAGGCAGGCTCCAGTACTTGGGGTTCAGGCCTTTCTAAGAGGCCCTGGGTGAAGTGCTGTGGGCTCCCAGGCTGAGTGTGGATCAGCCCATTCAAACCAAGAGGGAGTAGGATTCTGGTGAGCTCAGAGGTGTCTTGGGGGGCCTGTGCAATGAACCCTGGGGTTCTTGGCAAGACTGCTGGTCTCAAGGAAGGGGTCTCTAGTGGAGGTGCTCACAGGACTGGCTGGTGTGAGTTCAAGGACCTGCAGGCTGCCTGCTGCCTAGACAGGCGCTGAGGCAGCAACAGCACCGGGGCAGTCAGGAAGCTCTCAGCAGTACTCTGCATGATCCTTCTTATTCGAACCACCACAATGTCTGAGTAGTTTCAAAATGGAAGAAGATACAACATGGAAATGATTGGAAGATAACGTTACTCGAGTTTAACACCAGTAAAGAACCTAAATTCTACCAGATGCCATCCCCCAGTGCTACAAATAGTTTATTATAATGTCATCTTTCCCTTGAAACCTTAAATAGGTGGGAGGGGTTAGTGCTGGTGGTCGTTCACCCCTTCCCTCATTCCCACATCAACTGTAACACTAAAAAACCTTCACTTTTATTAATGAACATACATTAATTTTACACAGATGGAAGAAAACTTTTTTACGCTGTTGTTTGATCCTTGATTAAAATACAGATTACAAGCTACAAAAACTTTTCTGTTTCTCTGATGAAATGATCTGTGAATGCGATTTATGTGTTTACAAAATGAAAGCTTATATAGTAAACATGGATGGACATTAATTATATTAATATGACTGTTCAGAAGAGTTTTCTATGCTTACATCAGGTAGAGAGAAGAAGGTGTCCTTACTTCAAACCTGCTAGGTAATAAACGCGATTTCTCTATGTTGACATTATAAAGACCTTGATTTTCCTGAACAGTCCTTGTTTTTTGCTTAAAAGCAACTGACATAATTACTGAAAACTTAGAGCAAACTTCCGTCTTACTTTGATGATTCCCTGACCCACTCCATCTGGTGACAACACAGAGAGTTTTGACATCAGTGACAAATACCTCCCATTTTAGGGGTTTGGCATTGCATATAACATTACTGTGTTCTTAATCTTATAAATTGGAGAATAAATATAAATGATTTCCCACCTAATATAGAGAGCTTCTCTTACAATTGAGGTAACAACCATCAAAAACAAAAGTTCTTATACTACAGTAGAAACAAATCACAGCATAGTAACTTTGATTTGAATGAAACATTCGTTTTGGTTCCTTAATGATCTCAGATAAGGTTAAAAATAAACAAGGATCACATGACTAATAATTATACCTCTGTAAATATCCACCTTCATCTTGTGATCCATACAAACATATCAAATTACTCCTCAGTGTTTCCTGTTTAAGTCATTCTACAAAGTAGTACTATGAAATGCTTTTTTCTAGTATGAATTCTCTGGCATTGATTTACTTTTTGATGTTTGATTAAACATTGTCTACATTTTGTATTTCACTCATGTATCTTTCAAAGTAAACCTCATTTTTTTCAAAATTGTATATTTAGGACCAACCTTTTTTTTTTTTAAATCTCTGATTTTTTTCTAGGGGTTTCTCTGCAGTATGTATTCTCTGACGGTGGTGAGGTGATGGCTGTGATGAACTCCTTTGCCACATTCCTTACATTTCTAACCATTCTCTGCAGTATGAATTCTCCTGATGTCCAGAAAGTCCTGAATTCTGGGAAAGGCTTTGCCACAGTCTGTACATTTAGAAAGTCTCTCCCCAGTATGGATTCGTTGATGTTGAGTAAGATATGAACAATGGATAAAGGCTTTGCCACATTTTTTACATTTGTCTAGTTTCCCCCAGTATGGTGGTTCGCTGGTGTACAGTAAGACTCAGATGCCAGTTAAAAACTTTGCCCATTCTGCACATTTATAAGCTCTCCCCAGTGTGGATTCGTTGATGTTGAGTAAGAAGTGAATAAGAGGCAAAGGACCCATCACGTTCTGTACATTGTACAGGTCTCTCCCAGTATGGATTCGCAGATGTTCAGTACAAGTTGAACTCTGCTTAAAGCCTGCCACATGCTGTACCCCTTATATTTTTGCCATCTGATGCAAAATGACTCCTTTGGAAAGGCCCTGATGTTGCAGGAAAAATTGGCAGGAGGAGAAAGGGGGACGACAGAAGAGGTCCAAGAGATGGTTGGATGGCATCATCCGACTCAATGGACATGAGTTTGGGTAAACTCAGGACCTGGTGATGGACAGGGGAGACCTGGCGTGCTCCAGTTCATGGGGTCTCAAATTGGACGTGACTGAGCGACTGAACTGAACTGATTCATGACATAAAATCAAGATTATTTTTAATGAGTTAAAATATATACATCTACTTGTGAATGATATTCTTTGTATATTTTTTTTTATGCCCAAAGTCCAGTCCCCAAAACTGAGAATAAAGTGTCCATAGCAATGCAAAGCATAAAGAGGTTTCATTTCTGGCTCGAGCTAGGGTTCCCATCTCCATCCAGCACAATGGAGCCTTGACAAGAGCCCCGGAACCCTGGATTACAGTGGTATTATGGGTTTAGGACAAAGACAGGGAGTTGGCAAGGTGGTTTGTTCTGAGGGTTTTTAGCATCTACTAATTGGCTAGATTTTGTGCACTCGGGCTTTCTTGGGGATTTCCATCCTCGTCCCCGTTGGCTCAAACCGGGCCACGGGGAGCAGGCTGACTGGTCAAGCTACACTGCCTCACCAGGAGACCCATGCACCCAGCTAACCTAGAGACTAAACCTCAGGCCTGGCCTGCCCCTAGAGCCTGTCCTGGCTCCAGTTAATCATCCTACATTCCCCCAGTCTTCAGCTACATAGAGGAATCTTCCTCTTTTTTTTTAGGGCAGGGCCTGATACTGTTGACTCAGGCTACCATCAGTTGGTCGGTATTGACATGGTCTTTTACAAGGCAACAAGCTTATTTATGATGTATGGGCCAACAGTAGTACTAATGTTAGCACTATTAGGGCCCCCGGGGTGGAAATCAGCGTTGTTAACCACGGGGACTGTTGGAACCAGGGCGTAAACCATCCTTGTTGGGCCTCTCGCTCTCTTTTTCCGTTAGGCTAGCCCTTCCCTTACTTTGGCCATAGATTTTTACTACCCCTGAGTGATTTACATAAAAACAACATTCTTCCCCTAACGCTTTACTATAACCCTAGAGACTTCATGCTCAAGATACATTTTGGGTGGGGCGAAGTCTTTTCCTATGTAACTTCTTCCTGCATATGGGTGTAGGCCTGCCTAACTGAGCAGAAGTCTCTCTCTACCTGTCTAAGTTGGGGTTTCACATCTGAAACCAACTTCTACCCTTGTAGTAAAAGCAATTTAGTTGGCCCCCTCTCAGAGATGAAATAGACAAGGCCAAACAGCAGACCCAACAGGATAGTGCATCTCTGGTCCCCGGAAGCAAGAAGGCAACATTTGGGGTGAGGTTGCAGGGTTTGTGACCTTCTGATTGGTTGGTGGTACTAACAGAGCTGTGCTCCAGAATCTTGTATTCAGTCTGAAGTTACCATCCTCCACCTAGGTGGGGTGGGGGAGTTCTACCAAAGAACTCCAAAGACACTGTTAGGCATATTTCTTGAGCCAAAATCAGGACTCTGCTTCAAGACATAGCTTTATCTCAGTTGGCAGAGCCCCTTTTGCTCATAAACTTGACCATATTTGGAGGGCATTTCATGACCATTTTTATCCCATGGCGCCCCAGGGATGTCCATTCTCAGGTTTGTCAAAGATTCTGTTGACAGGCCACTCCAATGTGCTGTTACTGGACTAGGCCATAAAACAGCATCCAAAAGTCTCTGGACCACCTGTCTTACTAGCTTCTTGGTCAGGAAAATATTCACTCTGTTGCTTCTTGCCATATCTGAGAGTTACACCATTTACCATCGATCTCATATGGGACTATAAATTCTACTAGAGGCTTCACACATATTTGACAGTGTGAAAACAGCAATTTTTGTAAATCAAGGAAATACAAATAACATAGCCAGCAGTATTAGTAAAGTCACAAAGTAGGACTTATGTTCATTTCATTAGATGTAGCCCAGTATCATCTTCAGGTCATCTGACTTGAGAATCTGCCTGTAGAATCTTTATCTTTCAGGAAATTATATATTGGTACCATCTATAAGGCGCATAGCCCAGTTTGCTAGCATTATTAGAATGATTGTGTTTAGTATGATTTAATTTTTTTTTAACACAGAGGAACTTTAAACCTAAATTACTATAGCCTGGTATTATCTATATAAATCCATCCCATAATTGTGGGTGCCCCTCCCTTTGCAGAAACTTTTCTTGTTCTGATTGAGTGTAGGTAATAAAAAAAAAAAAAAAAAAAAGCTCAAATTTATCCCCGGCAGAGCAGGCATTAACTGCCCGTGAGGATCCTATCTAGTAGTATGCCAGTGACTTGAATCTGACTATAATTTTTAAAGTAAATTTTCTCAGGGCCAACCATTTAGAGTCTGGTACTAGAGAAATTTACCAAAGGTAACAGAAGAACTATAGACACAGGTGGTGGTCACAAACCCAACAATTGGATTGATTTTAAAACTAGCATAGGATCAGGCCTATGATAGAAAAGCATTTGACTTATATGCAAAGGTCTAAGAAGTCAAGAGAGAAAACATAAATGATCATACGAATCCAGTCCACATCTTGGGAAACTGTCTACCTCTGATGTAGTTGTCTTCTCATCCTGGTGCATTGTGAGTTTCTCCTCATTAAAAAGCCCTTTCATCCATGTTGGAGACAGTCCCTTAAGTGGTCTTTTTCCAATCCTGGTAGCAGGTCATGAGGCATCTGATCTTCATCCAAAGATAAATTACTGGGATAAGCTTCAGAAACAAACTTATAGGGTGTTCTTCAAAGAATTCCAGTAAAATTTACTATTAACATCACACAACAGCCAAAGAACTATCTAAGAGATGAGTCTTACTAGAAGGCAGACCCTCTATTAAAAAACTGGTGTTTAACATTTTGAAATATCTTTTCTCTGGAAAGTTACCTTATTTTTATTAAATATAATAACCAAATTAAGGCTAGTTTGTTTACAAAATGGAAGTCTGTTCTCATGATTTTGGTCACAATGATTTTTCATAACTACATATTGATTATAAACCTTTTATTTTGCTGTGAAACATTTATAAAGTCTCAGACTGAACTTTAAAATAAAACAGGGCACAGGAAAACTCACATCAAGGCTTATCACAGATTTTGCCTAACAAATCTAGTGAATTTTTCCCTTTCTAGGTCTCAAAACTTTCTTGAGATTTTTTTATCCATAGGAATAACCTTCCTAACTCATTTGATAAACTTACTGGAAACCTAAGAACTTGCAATTTTAGGGAATCAGATAGAATATAAATTGTTTTTGTTTATAACGTTTAATTTACCAAAGTATTGTCATAAGTGTAGTTTGAGGAAGATTTTCCCTACTCCTGAAAACATAAGATTCAAACCCATAATTTTTCAGATAGAAACCATAAAAGTTATAAGCACATATTGCTGGTTTCATTCAGTCTTTGTTAACTTTGTGAAGTCATCAGGTTTTCTATTCAGATCCTTACTCCATTCAGAAACTGGTATGTATGCAAAAGTCTTTTTTAAAATAAAATCTACTTGAAGGTGAAACTTGGTTTAGTGCTTTAGGACAATATCGACATAGTAACTAAAATTATGTCTGGTAACATTTACTAGTATATCAAAATTTTAGGAACTCTATGCAATTTTCTAAGGGAGAAGGCAATGGCTAAGATATCTAAGATATCTATAGTAGTAACATTTACCATGCAATGTAAACCTAAGACTTATTACTCCTTGACAATACCCTCATGTAATTCTGCATACAAAATGAACCTAATTAGTGTAATATCTCTCCTTGGGGATAGTCTGGGGCCTCTAAACCCCCAAAGTTAACAGAAATCTTATATGAATAAGATAGAATGATTTAAGAGCTCTGTGTGAAATAATCAAAGAGAATTAGGAAGTAACAGCAAAGTTTCCAGAACCCAGATCATTTTAAAGATATAAAGAAAACTTAAATCTACTATCAAGGCAGGACCATATCTGAAGGAAATGGTGTCACTCTTAACAGAGGAAAAGCTAAATTCAAGTTTTTGCATCAGCTTAGAAAGAAGAAGTAAAAGTCGTTCAGTCATGTCTGACTCTTTGTAGGCCATGGACTGTATGACTTACCAGGCTCCTCTGTCCATGAGACCCTCCAGGCAATACTGCTGGGTGGATTGTATTCCCTCTCGGGATTTTCCCCAACCCGGTTGAACCTGATCTGCGTGCATTGTAGACCAGATGCTTTACTGTCTGAGCCACCTCAGTACTTTGCTTCCAAAGGTAAACTTAATTAACTTGTTTAAACTTAATCCCTATCCCTTATATAACACTCTTGCCTCATGGTTTACTTTTCACAAACCTTATCCCTTTCTTCCCAACTACTGATTCTTCCATCCTAAAAAAAGCCACCTGTAAGGCAGGCTTACTTCATTTTCCCTTCTGAAAGTAATTCATTCCTCATACCTTCTTTACTTTAAACACATTCCTAAGCTATATAAGCAACCAAGAACTGACTTTTATATTAGCATTTTTATGATTGATGACATAAATATCAGTGATAGGTTCTCAAACCTTTTTCTTAGAGAGCCATTTTTAGGATGGCACCAAACATCATTTCTTTTAATCTCAAGTATCTCTTTAGTTTTCTCTGTAAGAGGTAATTAGTGTTGGTAGTAAATGTTTCAAAATCTTCTTTTATTTGGAAATGACTGCTATTCAATATTCCAACAATGGTTCACTTCAGCCTTAAGTTCAAGTTACTGATGTGAATTTTTACCATTTTAGACAGACATTCTAAAGTGTAATAATTCTTAATGGGGAGGTTTATCTAAGGCTCATATCTCATTTACACTTTTTTAAAGCAAGTTCTTCACTCAGCAAAGTGCTTCCTTGCTGACAAACTTGTAACAGATATAGTGATATTTAACATATTAAACATAGGTACAATGAAATATTCTGCTTAACGTTAATTACTCTAAGACATGTCTCTATATTAGATAAGGTCAACAAACGAACATTAATATCAGGTATTTAACACTGAATATTCCCAGTTCACATGAACCACAAAAGAATTCATTCTTTAATTTAGAATTACTTGATTTGTAAGTACTTACCCCACCTTTTTTAAATGTTTTGTAAATAGAGCTCATATATGATTAACTCAAAATATTAGTAGAGACAGAGACATACTACAAAAACCATATTTAGGCGACACAGTGCAAGGTCTAGCTTTAAGTCTTTTCCTCAGTGTCAGGAGTTAGAGATGGTCTAGATAGGTGTTCCTACCCTGGTCTCAAGGCACAGGGAAGAAAATCAAGTTCTAAGAAAATGGCGGCAGGTCTAAACCACATGGTGGCCAGACAAAGCAAAATGGCTATCAAAAGTCTGCTTACAAGACACAGAGTTAAAACACACAGAGATCAATATGGCAGTCCTCATCAAAGTGAAGGGAAGTTGCTCAGCAGACAGCCACAACCTCAGCTCTACTAGGGAAGCCCTTAAATACAAGTGCATAGTCTCTCAGAAAACCTCCTATAGAACCACAAGAACTTCAGATCTAAGTGCTAACATAAGAACTAACATCTCTCCTGCCACCTACAGATACCCAGGCGTTATAGGACTCTTCCCTGGGCATCCAGAGAAATCAGAACCAGATGAGTTCCTCTGCCAGAGAAGGTGATCAGTCTCCAATCCTCAGCTCAGGCTGAGGCCCTTCCACCGAATTCCTGCATCCAGGACCGGGGGACTAGAAAAACAGGGGAAGGATAGGAAGGTTAAGGAGAGGAAAAGAGAGGGAAGGAGAAACTGCAGAGATCAATAAAGTCTCTTGTTCCTTACCGGTTTGGGGCACTCTGGCCAGTTGTCTGCGTCGAGAGGACCAGGACAGTGTCCCAGTTGCAGCAGCTGGATCCTGGTCCGGTGGCAGGCAAGCTCTAGTACCCCGAGTGGTCAGGATGTCAGTCTCACTGAAGAAGAGTCCCCACCAAGTCCTGCCATTTGTTGCAAGAGAGGGACCTCTTCCAGGGCCCGAAACTGGGCTCTTGTCTAACACTCGAAATGGTGTCCAAGGAGACACATGTGCTGACAAAACAGAGATTTTATTGGGAAGTGCACCCAGTGGAGAGCAGCAGGGTAAGGAAACTTGGAGAACTGCTCTGCCGCGTGGCTCCTGTCTTGTCAAGAGTGTCTCTTGGAGCCTTTCCTAAACTCTTCCGGTTGGTGGAAGCCAATAGTTCCGTATTCATATGGATCTCTGTCACAAAACAACTCATAAATGGTTACTATGGTGCCTTACACAGCCAGGAGGGCAGTTTCAATCAGTGTGCTTCCCTAACAATTCCCCCTGCAAGATGGGGTGCTTTGGCAGCACCATAGGTTCAAGTTCATGGGATTCTTGGGTTCTTTCCTACCGTGCCCGCCCAGCACCTGAGGGTGAAAATCATTGAGGCAAAGGTTTACTCAAGGAGGGGGCTTGAGTCAGGTGTCCGATCCGCGGTCAGAAAGATGACATCAGGGACTCGGTGCTTGATTCCCAAGTCAAGGTGCCTTCTGAGGGTCAGCCTACATGGAAGGTCGGCCATTCTGCACAAGTGATTTACTCCTTTTAATTTCTAAACACGAGGTCATGAACGAACATCTTGACCTCCTTAAGAATATCAGTAACCAGGATAAAGGTGTGGGGCTAGAATGGAGTTGCCCATCATCACCGAGACCAGTCAGATGTTGAAGCGAAATTAACACCGACAATACGAACAGCCACACAGACAGACAGAAACCCAGGACAAAATACACCTCCGGTAAAACCAAACAGCGACGGCCTCTGGCCGTTCAGCAAAGTGATCCGTTATTGCCTACAAGAACAGGGCAGGCAATCCGCCCCCACACACACACACCCAGACGAGGATTGTACTCCCAACAGCCCCCACCGGTGGCTGGCGCGGCGTGTTCGCCTGAGGTTGTATCCTGGTCTCAGTAACCAAGCCCTGCCAGAAACGAAAGAAAGAACAAAAAAAAAACACCAGCTACAGATGACTCTCCAGATAGGTATTCCCGTGGAGCCAGTGGGAGATTCCGGACAAGCCCCCAAATGTTATGCACAAGTCGTGAAATCTCCCAATCACCACCAGGGAGCTGATATCCGATGCAAAAGCAAGAAAGTTTTTTTATTACCAAGCTCGAGCTGGTGCTCCCACCGCACCCATGCAGCAGCTAGGGAGGAGCCCTGAGTTCTGGGTTACATTGCTTATATAGGGTATTCTGGTGCCAGAAATTTGAAAAGTGGGAGTTTCCGGGTTGTTCAGTTCAGTCGCTCAGTCGTGTCCGACTACTTTGCGACCATGATTGCAACACGCCAGGCCTCCTATCCATCACCATCTGCCGGAGTTCACTCAGACTCACGTTCATCAAGTCAGTGATGCCATCCAGCCATCTCATCCCTCAGTTGTCCCCTTCTCCTCCCTGCCCCCAATCCTTCCCAGCATCAGTCTTTTCCAATGAGTCAACTCTTAGCAGAGGGTGGCCAAATTGCTGGAGTTTCAACTTTGGCATCATTTCCTTCTCAGAAAATCCCAGGGCTGATCTCTTAAGTGGACTGGTTGGATCTCCTTGCAGTCCAAGGGACTCTCTGAGTCCTCTCAACACCACAGTTCAAAAGCATCAATTCTTTGGTCGCTCAGCCTTCTTCACAATCCAACACTCTCACATCCATACATGACCACAGGAAAAACCGTGCCTTCACTAGACGGACCTTAGTCGGCAAAGTAATGTCTCTGCTTTTGACTATGCTATCTAGGTTGGTCATAACCTTTCTTTCAGGTAAGCGTCTTTTAATTTCTTGGCTGCAATCAGCATCACCAGTGATTGCGGAACCCAGAAAAATAGAATCTGACACTGTTGACACTGTTTCTCCATCTATTTCCCTTGCAGTGATGGGACCAGATGCCATGATCTTTGTTTTCTTAATGTTAGCTTCAAACCAGCTTTTCACTTTCCTCTTCACTTTCATCAAGAGGCTCTTTGGTTCTTCTTCACTGCGGGTGGTATCATCTGCATATCTGAGTTATTGATATTTCTCCCAACAATCTTGATTCCAGCTTTGTTCTTCTATTAAGCATTCTGGGTTGGAAGACGTCTAATTAGTTACCCTGTGGAAGGTTAGGTCTTCAGTTTTGATTAGATCCCATTTCTCAGGCTGCCACGTTCTATGTTCACCACTACCTTTGGTCTGGGGTCTGATTGGCTCCGAGGGTGGTAGCGAGGTCAACAGATTTCCAAAGGCTCTTGGATTTTCAAATGCTCCTACTCCTGGAATCTTACAAAATGGAATTTTTGGTAACAAAATAGATTAGCCTAGGTCCTTCACTAGCAGTATCAGTAGAACCATAGGCAGGTAATCAGAGAACCTACTTTAAGCATAAAGTCAGTATGTCCCAGGTGCTCTGAGTTAGTTTGCTAAATAACTGTAGCCTGGTATTAATCTCCTAGTTACCAGCATGGAGATTCTGGCCCATATCAAAGACTGATTACTGAGATAAGTTTTAGAAATAAACTTAGAGAGCGCTTTTACTAATTCAATTAGTTCTCATCAACATTATAACATAAACACTAGGAACTCTGTCATAAGACTTTCTTAGTAAATATAGATGTAATTAACAAAACCGGAATTTACTATTTGGTAAACATTATTTTTTCTAAAAGTTGCCTCTATTTCTCATTAAACTAGGCCAAGACTAATTTAAAAAAAAATAAGTTTGGTGTGCTGACCACATAGACTTCTTCTCCACTGACTCTGCTGTAATTCCTCAGAGTCCTAAAGTAGACTAAATTCCCAAAAGGCCTCTCAAGGCCAAGAATGTATTAATTGGTTCTACTTTCCCACATTTATAAATGATTAACTAAGAGAATAGAATTATCATTAGTTTTTACAACAAAAATATTTCAGATGTTTATATCTTCTCTCAATTGCATACAGCTATCCAACTTGCCATACACACTGAAACATTTTCCTTGTCACTTTAGTAGATCTTGAGTCCATAATTTTTTTTTATTTTTTTTCATAATTTTTAATGTTTAAGGAATTAACCCTAGTGAAAATCAAGAAGAAAGCAATTGTGAACTATTTGTTGCATTGGCAGTCTCTGGGGTTAGCAAACTCAGAACATATTTAAAACCTCTAAAACCATGTGTTTTCCAAGTACAGTTTTCTCAATGTAATACTAGGCCCCATGTGTGTGTAATAGATATACGTCTATGTTAACTGAATGAAGCTCCTGAAAACCAAACATACAGACACACACACACACATATGAAATCCGACTACTCTATGGGAATATTATATAAAATTTAAGTTCACCAAAAATAAAAAGTGGGGCATGAAGAAATGTTGCCACCTTGTAGCCCACTTTGGGTAGCAGCAATTTAAACCCTGTGAAGATGGGACCATAATATCCCCAGGCCTTCAGGAATGCAAAGGGGAAAAAAACCTGTCCTCAACAAACAGCCTTAGGTAGATCCTGGAAAAAGAATTCAAAACCTGGCAATTGGTCAAGAAGCCAATCTTGGGAATAACTTTTACTCACACTCTTTCAAAGTAATCCCTGCAGAAAGATTTCATTAGCACTGATAATTCCTGCTGGTGCTGCTAAGTCCCGCTGCTGTGTCTGCTCTGTGCGACCCCATAGACAGCAACCCACCAGGCTCCTCCGTCCCTAAGGATTCTCCAGGCAAGAATACTGGAGTGGGTTGCGCTGCCTTCTCCATACTAAAACTTACAAAATTAAATAAAACTATAATAGTATCACCTCCTCCGATCAGAATGGCCATTGGTAAAGATGTGCAAGCAATAAATGCTGGAAGGGATGTGGGAAAACGGGAACCCTCCTACATCGATGCTGTAGAGTAAGGTGTTAAGCGTCAGCATGGAGAAACAAGGTGGGGGGTTCTCGACAAGTGAAAGACAGTGAAATTACTACACCACAAGCAACATGCAGAGAAACATAGGCCAAATCAGAGATCTAAATGGAGGGATCGATACTATAAACCTCTTGACAAAAATATACAGAACAGGCCTTGATATAATGCAGCCAGTTCTTTTTGGATTTATTCTTAGGAAGATAATACAATAAAATCAACAAATGGACATTAACCTTAAAAGCATTTGAGCAGCAGGGTAAACTATAAATGAAGAAAAAGACAACCCTCAGAATGGGGGGGCTGTTTACAAATGGAGATACAGAGTGTCTCCAAACACTACAAACAGTCCATGCAGCTCAATTTAAAAAAAAAAAAAAAGGGGAGAGGGCCAAAGATGGAAATGGGCACTTCTCCACAGAAAGTATGCAGGTTGACATAAAGTATCAAAAAGATGCTCAGCGTCCCTAATAATTAGAAGAAATTCAAATCAAAGTTCAATGAGATATCATTTCACACCAATCAGCATGGCCATCTCAAAAATTCGACAACAGTCAATGCTGGGGGGTGTGGAGAGAAGGGAACCTACCGCAGGTGGGAATGTAAATCAGTGCATCACTCTGGAGAACAGTATGGAGGGGCTTTCAGACACTCTGGCAACAAAGTACCATTATTGTGAGCCCATGCCTGGGCATGGATCCCTGAAAACCAAAAAATTTCAGATACTGCACACCAACAATCGTGGAAGCACTGGATACAATCACCAAGATCAAGAAACCCTAAGTGTAGAAGGACAGGTGAATGGTTAAAGCCAAGTACAGATACACACACCCAGATGTAAAAGAATGAAAAAGCCACTTCCAGTCACAAGGAAGAGCCAGAGACGATCACACTTGATGAACTAAAAGTGAGACAAAAGTATCACCTGTTATCATTTCTGGGTGGAATGCAAACATGGAAACAAATGAGCTTCTTTACAAAGCAGTAACAGCTTCATACACTAGTAAAGAAACGTGTTAACCAACAAGGAAAAGGCTGGGTACAGGGAGAAATATGTTGAGAACAACGTATACACACACTACTAGTTATAAAATAGCCCATAAGGACCCACTATAGACACTAAGGAACCTACTCTGACTCTAAATTACTATATGACAAAAGAACCAAAAATAAAAACATATATATACACCTATGTATTAATCCAATAACGTTGCTTTACATTAAAAAAGAACCCACAACAGTTCAAATCACTTATTTACAAAATTTCCAAATAAACTTAACAGGAAAGAAGAAAGACAAAGAATGCTGACTCTGTTCCCCTCGGGCCTTAGGGACCTGGGCTGGCGTCACGTCCTGGGGCCTGGGCAGGCTGGGTCCCCCAGGCGGGGCTATCCTAGGGCTGGCGCTGGGCAGGATCTGCCAGCCCATACGCCCCCACCCCGGTGGACATGGACTCCCTGTTTTCCCCTACATGAGTCCACAATCTCCAGATCCTGTGGGACCCTCCTGCAGCAGCACTAAATCTAATGCCCCCAAAGGATGGTGGGGTCTCTGGGCTGGAAGAGCTTTGCAAAGTGCCCTGGGCCCCTTGTCTCCTGGTGGTGAGATTCCCACCTCCAGCCTCCTTCCTTAGAGTCAGCCCACTGAGAGGACACGTCCCTCTGCAGAATGGTGTTGCAATCATTAGGAACGCCTAGGGGATGAAGGGTAAGGGGAAGAAATAAGCGACACAAGTCTGAGCGCTTCCCAGGTGGCGCAAGTGGCAAAGAATCCATCTGCCAATGCAGGAGACATAGGAAGCTGGTTCAATCCCTGCGTTGGGAAGATCCCCGGGATGCATTCTTATTAACAACCAGAAACCAGATTTGCCCTAAGGCTCTGGTTGCCCAGGGAACCAGAGCGGGCATAGCAGAAATGCTGCCACCTTGTGGTCATTCCCCGTAACAACGCAAAGCCAGGGTTACTGGCTCATCTCTAAATGACGCTTATCCTAAAGAAATGTACTGGGGTAAATCATGAAAGAGAACTCAAAACAGGCGACTTCAAAGCCACTCCGAGGTTAACTGGCTCCCCTGTAGAAGGTAAAAGCCCATGGAAAGATACTCATCATCAGTAAGTAGTAACGAAATGCAAATTAAAACTGCACGAGCCATCTTCTCACACGGCTCAAACGGCCATCCTCAAAGATCTTCCGAAGCTTAAGTGCTGCCGGGGCGAGGGGAACAGGAACCCTCCTACACCATGGGCAGGGTTGTAAATGGGTGGAGTGCAGCCACGAGGAAAAATATCTGGAGGCTCCTTGAAACATGAAATAGAGTTACCACATTTTCAGCAATACCACTTCTTGCTTTGATCTGGAAAAAATGCTAATTCAAGGAACATATACATTCTGTTTTCAGGGCAGCACTATTCACAATAGCCAGTCAGAGCATTACCAAAGATCCATCGACAGAGAAAATGAAGACTAATTGTGCCCTTAGACAGTCATACACTCCAGAAAAAACAAAACAAACAAAAAAAAAACCTACCATGAGCAGCAGTATGGATGTATGAGAGAGATTATGCACTGAGGTATGAGATAAAGCCAAACATCCTAAATAGTACTGAAAGGTGGAAGCCAGAAAGTCTCATGCAAATGAAAGAATTTGCAAATAGAAACAGACTCCAGAGTTAAAAAACCAACTCATGATTATTTTTTTTAAAACGTTGCAGGAGGGATTGACTGCTGAGGCTGCTGCTAACCCGCGTCAGTCCTGTCCGACTCTGTGCGATCCCATAGATGGAAGCCCACCAGGCTCCTCTGTCCTGGGATTCTCCAGGCAAGAACACTGGGTGGGTTGCCATTTCCTTGTCCAATCCATGAAAGTGAAAAGTCAAAGTGAAGTCACTCAGTCGTGTCTGACTCTTAGCTACCCATGGACTATAGCCTACAAGGCTCCTCCGTCCATGGGATTTCCCAGGCAAGATTACTGGAGTAGAGTGCCATTGCCTTGTCCGAGGGATACACTAAGAGGTTTAAATATGTTGACATCACTACTTATCAGACAGGCCTTCTAAAGGACCAACTGAACAGCACAGCAGGTTGAAGGAAAAACAGGTGATAACCTTCATGGGAAAAGATCCCTGAAAGAGCAGCGGTGCATCTGTTTATGACTGAGTCAAGTTCCTGTACACCTAAAACAAGTAGAGTCGGAAATCAACTCTATTAGAAAAAATTAATTACCCAAAAAGTGGAGGATGAAAAATGATGCTGCCTTGTAGTTGCTTTTTGGTAACAACTGCAAAAACCCGTGCTGACCAAAATACACCTGTTCTCAACAAATGTCCTGGGATAGGTCCTGGAAAAAGAACCCAAAACAGGGCAGATGGTCAAGAGGCCAACGTAACTTGTTAACAGCCAGGACAGAGGACAGGGAGGTGTTAGGGACCGCCGCTAATGACCACCAATGAAGACACTCAATTAGCAATTGCTTTATTCACGAATCCGGATCTGGGGCTCCACCAGAATAACAAGGGTTGGAGACCCCCGCCCATGCTGCAGCGTTTTTTAAACCTACAGTTTGGGGTGGTGGGGTCTAAGCTACTTGTGGACATAATTGGCTAGTTCAAAAAACAGCATTTAGTCCTTTGTCTTGACATTTGTGGTTTGCAAGGTATTTTCTGCTCTTACTCCCTTACCTTGTACAAACACTATAATTACTTTTGGCAGGCTGGAGCCGGGGCTTTCCGGC
>CAKJTW010000720.1:0-22470 GCA_917880005.1 Nanger dama
TTTAGGATTGGTTAATTAGTGAAAGGGTTAAAATTTAGGGTTGGTATTAGGATTAGGTTGGGGTTAGGATTAGTTTTAGGGTTAGGGTTAGATTAGAGCCGAATAGGTTGAGCCTAGGGCTGAGTGCTAGTGCTAAGCTAGGATTAGAGGTTAGGGTTAGCGTCGGTTGAGGTAGGGTTGGGGTTGGGGTGAGGATAGGATAAGGGTTAGGGTTAGGAATTGCAGCTTAGGGTTAGGGTCCAGAGAAGAGTTTGTTAACATGATTGGGGTTAGAGTGGTGTTAGGGATAAAGTTAGGGTTAGGGTTAGGGTATGGTTAGGGGGTGGGTTGGGGTTGTGGTTAGGGTTGGTTTAGAGTTTAGGGTTAGGGTTTGGTTCAGGGTTAGGGTTAGGGGTTGGGGTAGGAGTAGTGTTGTGGTGGAGTATGGATTGGGGTTTGTGTTAGGGTTAGTGTTAGGGTTAGATTAGAGCAATGGTTAGTGTGACAGTTAGCGTTAGGGTTAGAAGGGTTGGGTTAGGGTTAAGGGTAGGGGTATGTGTAGGGTATGGGTTAGGGTTAGGGTTAGGTTTATGGTAGTATGGTATAGGTTTAGGGTTGGGGTAGGGGTTAGGGATAGGATTAGGGTTAAAATACAGGTTAGGGTTCGGGTTGTGTTGGGGTTGTGGTAAGGGTTAGTGTTAGGGTTAGCATTACTCTTAGGGTTAGGGTTAGAATTCGTTTCAGTTTTTGTGGTTTAGGAGTTGGGGTTGGGTGTTAGGCTTAGGGTTGGGTTAGGTTGGGTTATGGTTGGGTTAGGGTTAGTGTTTAGGGTTTGGGTTAGGAATGAGTGCTAGGGTTAGGGTTGGGTTAGTGTTAGTATTAGGGGTGGTTGGGGTTGTGGTTGAGTTAGGGTTAGGGTTAGAAGTGGGTTAGGGTTAGTGTTAGGGTTAGAATTGGGGTTGGTCTAGGGTATGTTAGGGTTAGGGTTAGGGTTGATTTTAGGGTTGGGTTGGGTTGGGGTTTATGTTGGGGTTGGGGTTAGGGTTGGGGTTAGGGTTAGGATTAGGGTTGGTGTTGGGTTTAACATGGGGTTAGGGTTTGTGTTTGAGTTAGGATTAGTGCACGGTTAGGGTTAGGGTTGGGGTTGGGTCCGGGGTTAGGGTTAGGGTTAGGGTTTGGTTTTAGAGGTTAGGGTTAACAATAGAATTAGGGTTGGCCGAGGTTGGGTTAGGCCTAGGGCTAGTGCTAGTGCTAAGCTAGGGGTTGGGGTGAGGTTGGGTTTAAGGTACTGTTTGGGTTAGGGGTGGGGTTGGGATTAGGGATGGATTAGGGTTAGGGTTGGAGTGGGTTAGGGTTCAGGGTCAGAAGAGGTTTAGGTTTAGGGTTAGGGTTAGAATAGGGTTAGGGTTAAGGTTAGGGTTAGGGTTGGTGTTGAGGTGGTTTAGGTGAAGGGTTGGGGTTAGGGTTTGGGTTAGGTTTGGGTTTAGGGGTTAGGATTTGGTTCCAGGGTTGGGGTTTTAGGTGTTAGGGTTAATGGTGGGTTTAGTGGTAGAGTATTGGTTTGGGTTTGGGTTGGGGTTAGGGTTGGATTTGGGGTAATGGTTAGTGTTACAGTTAGCCATTAGGGTTAGGGTTAGTGTTGGGTTAGGGTTGGGGGTAGGGGCATGTGGTAGGTTAGGTGTTAGGGTTAGGGTTGGGTTTGGGTTTATTTTTAGGGTAAGTAGGCTTAGGGTTGGGGTTGGAGGTTTAGGCATAGGATTAGGTTTAGGGTTAGGGTTAGAAGTACGGTTAGGGTTAGGGTTCTGAGGTTTTGGTTTAGGGTTAGGGTTAGAATAAAGTTAGGGGGTAGGGGTTAGGGTTAGGCGCAGTTAGGGTTAGGGTTGGGGTTGGGGTTGGGGTTGGTTTGGGGTCAGAATTAGAGTTAGCTTACTCTTAGGTTTAGGGTTAAAAAGGTTTCGGTTTAGGGTATATTAGGGTTAGGGTTAGGGATAAGCTAGGATTGGTTTAGGGTTAGTTGGTTTATGGTTGGGGGTAGGGGTGAGGTATGTGTTGGGGTTTGGTTAGGGCCAGGGTTGGGGTTGGTTGGGTTAGGATTGGGTTTGGGTTAGGGTTGGGTTAGGGTTAGTGTTAGTGTTAGAGTTGGGTTAGTTTTAGATTGAGAAAAGGTTAGCTTTAGGTTATGGTTAGGGTTGGGGTTTTTTTAGGTTGGGTAGGGGTAGGGGTAACAGTAAGTGGGTTGGGGTTGGAGTAGGGTTAGGGTTAGGGTTAGCATTACTCTTAGGGTTAAAGTTAGAAGAGGTTTCGTGTAGGGTAAGGTTTAGGGTTAGGGTTAAAGGTTAAGCTAAGGGTTGGGGTTAGGGGTTGGATTATGTTTAGGGTTATGTTAGGTTTAGGGTTGGGTGGGGTTTAAGTTTAGTGTTGGGGTGGGGTTGGGGATGGATTAGGTTTAGCATTACTGTTGGGTTGGGTTAGAGGATTAGGTTTAGGGTTACGGTTACCATAGGGTTAGGGTTAGTGGTGGGGTTAGGTGCCGGTTGGTGGTAGGGTTGGGGTTGCGGTTAGGGTTAGGGTTAGGGTTAGCGTTACTGTTAGATTGATTTGAAACTTTAGTTTAGGTTAGCATTAGAATAAATTTATGGTTAGGTTTATTTATTGGGTTAGGGTTAGGTTAGGGATAGTGTTAGGTTTTTTAAGATTAGTGAGTGTCAGAATTGGAGCTGGGGTTGGGGTTGGGGTTAGGGGTTGGGGAAGGGGTGGGTGTCGGGTTGGGTTGGAGTTAGGGTTGAGGTTAGGATTGAATTGGGTTAATGTTGGGGTTAGAATTTAGGTTAGTGCTAGGGGTTGGATTAGGGTTGGGTTGGTGTTGGATTTAGGGTTATGATTTTGAGATTAGGGTTAGTGTTGGGGTTATGGTTGTGTTAGGGTTGGGTTAGGGTTATGGTTAGGATTAGGGTTAATGTTAGGAATATATTAGGGTTAGGGTTAGGGTTGGGTTTAAGGTTAAAGTGTATGGTTAGTATTAGGGTTAGGGTTGGAGTTTGGATCAAAATTAGGATTAGCGTTAAAATTTAGGGTTTAATTAGGGTTAAGCCAAGAATAGGGATTAGCTAGGGCTAGTGCTAATGCTAAGCTAGGGTTAAGGTTAGGGTTGGGAATGCTGTCTGGTTAGGGATTGGGTCAAAATCGAGGTTTCGGTTTAGGGTTAGGGTTGGAACTAGGTTTAGGGTTAAATTGGGTTCGGGAAACGGTTTGGGGGTAGGGTTGGGGTTGGGATTGGGTTTAGGTTCAGGGTTTAGGTTTAAGATTTGGTTCAGGGGTTAGGGTTGGGGGGTTGGGGTTGGGGGTGGGGTTAGTGGTAAGTATGGGTTGGGGTTTGGGTTAGGGTTGAGTTAGGGTAATGGTTAGTGTTACAGTTAGCATTAGGGTTGGGATGGGGTTGGGTTAGGGTTAATGGTGGGGGTATGGGTAATGTAGGGGTTGGGGTTAGGGTTGGGGTTGGGGTTGGTGTTAGGATTAGGGTTAGGAGTTAGTCTTAGGGTTAGAGTTTAGGGTTTAGCATTGGGGTTAAGGTAAAGCCAGGGTTAGGCCTAAAGAAGGGTTAGGTCTGGGGCTTTGCTGGGTAGGCTGCGCTGGGCTGGGGTTGGTTGGTTAGGGTTAAGTTAGGGTTGGGTTTTTGAGTTGGAGTTGGTTTGGGTTAATGTTGGTGTTGGGGTTGGGGTTAGGGTTAGGGTTAGGATTAGTTTTTAGCGTTGGTGTTAGGGTTAGAGTTTAGTGTTTGGGGTTAGGGTTAGGGTTTGGTTAGGAGTAGGGTTAGGGGTAGGAGCCTAGGGGTAGGGGTATGGGTTGCGGTTAGGATTAGGGTTTGTGTTAGGGTTGGGTTAGGGTTAGGGTTTGTGTTAGGGGTTAGCATTTAGGGTTTAGGGTTAGGTTGAATGTGGGTTTGGGTTAGGCCCTAAGGATAGGGTTGAGATAGGGCTAGTGCTAGGGTTGGGCTAGGGCTGGGTTGGGGTTAGGGGTTAGGGTAGGGTTAGGAATGGGGTTAGTGTTAGTGTTAATGTTGGGTTGGGCTTTCAGTTACGGTTGGGGATAGGGTGAGGCCTAGGGTAGAGTTAGGTTTTGGGGGTTCGGTTTTGGGTTAGGGATAGGATTAAGGGTTAAGCGTTACTGTTATGATTTAGGGTTAGAGATTTAGTTTTAGGGTTAGGGGTTAGAATGAGGGTTAGGGTTAGGGGTTGGGATTAGAGTGGGTATGTTTAGGGTTAGGGTTGGGGTTGTGGTTGGGTTGGGGTTGAGATGGGGGTTAAAGTAAAGTTTGGATTATGGTTAGGGGTTGGGGTTAGGGTTAGATATTGGGGTTTAGTAAAAGGATAGGGTTAAGGGTTAGTCTTAGGATTAGTGGTGAGGTTAGGGTTAGGGTTAGGGTTAGGGTTAAGGGTTAGGGTTAGGTTGGGTTTGGGTTGGGTTTAGAGTTTATAGTTATGGTTAAGTTAGGGCTTATGGTTGGGTTTGTCTCCAGTGTTAGGGTTAGGGTTTGGGGTAGGTGAGGGTAGGGTTAGGGTTAGGGGTTACGGATTTTAGGGTTCAGGGTAGTAAGGGATGAGGGTTACGGTTGGGGTTCAGAGTATAGGGATAGGGTTAGGGTTATAGTTAGGCCTAGGGAGAGGGTAAAGATGGGTTAGGGGTAGGGGTTGGGTTGGGTTTGGGTTCAGTTTTAGGTTTAGTGTTGGGGTGGGGTGGGGTAGGGATGGGTGTGGGGTATCTGTTGGGGTTTGGGTTGGGGTTGGGATTGATTTAAGGTTAGTGAAAGGGTTAAGGGTGGGGTAGCATTAACCCCAACCCTAATACTAACCCAACCTTAAGCTAAACCGTAACCTAACCTCAATGCCTAACCCTGCCGCAAACCCTAACCTAACCCTTTCCCCAAACTCCTGATCCCCTACCCTCAATCTGACCCTAAACACTAAACCTAAAACAAGCACTAACAATAACGCAAAGCCTAACCCCTAACCTTGGCTCAAAACCTAACACTGGAACCTAAACTAACAAACTTTAACCTAACACTAGCACTAACCTAAGTCTAAACCTAAACATAGCCCAACCATCCTCTCCCCCACCCTTGGCCTAAACCTAGCCCAAACCTACCCCACCTAACCTAACTAAACCCTGGCAACCCTGCCCTGCCTTAACGTTCCAGTCCAGTCTGCACCTACCTAACCCAAGCTAGAGGCCTAACCTTGGCCCTGGCCTAGATCTAACCCTGGCACCAAACCTAACCTGGCCAGCCATAGCCAAACTCCTAAACCTAACCTTAACCTAAACCAAACCCAAACCTAACCAAGACCCCCTAGCCCTGTGAGCTTAACACTAACCCATGTGAGGCTGGCCTAGCCTTGGCATTAGAAACCTAACCTAACCATAGCAAACCTAACCCTCGGCCTAACACTTTTCGAAACCCTATCTCTAAGCCAGAACTCTAGCTTCAATCCTGAACACTAACTAGCTAGTTTAAGCAAGCCTGACTTTCCCTAAGCTAATGCTAAGCCTAACCTAACCTAAGCTGGACACAAAACTAATCCCACCAAACCCAGCGCCTAAGCCTAGTCTGGCCGCCGTCTGGCACGTAGCCCAGGCTGGTCCCTGGCTAAGCCCTGAAATGAGCCCTGGCCTGACCCCTAGGCACTGGCACCTAACCTAACCCCCAACCCTAAGTAAACACTAACCTAACCCATAACACTAACCTAGCAAAACCCCAAACCTTTCGAGCCTGGCCCTCTTTACAACCTAAACCTAGAGTAACCTTAAATCTAACCCTAAACCTAACCTGAACCAGAGCACTAACACTATCCCTAAACCTAACCCTAATCCTAACCTAACACTAACACTAACCCTAACTAACCTAATCCTAACCCCCAAGCTAACCTAACCTAATGCTAACTTGCATATATTTAACCCTACTACACAGCCACAACATAGGCCTAGCTAACCCTAGCCCTACCTAAGGCTAACATAAAACTCACCAAACTCTAAACTAACCTAACCCTGAATCCAGACCTAACACCAACCTAGCCCTAGACTTCCCCTTACCAACTGGCCCACAGAGTACATGTTCTCTGACCTGACCTGGGCTGGTGACCTAACACAAAGCTAACCTAATGCTAAATACAACACTAACTCTGGCAACCCTAACCTTCCTAACCCCTAAAGCCTAGCCTAAAATCACAACACCAACCCTAAGGCTAACCCTAGCTTGCTTCCCCTAACCCCCTAAGCATGGCCTCAGCCTAGCTAACTGGCCCCTAAGCTAACATAGCCTTTTCCTAACCTAAGCCAGATTGCTAAGCCTATTTTAACCCTCAACCCCCCCCCCAATCCTATCCCCATCCAATACCAACCTAAACTAGGGCAACTGGAAATCCTACACAACCCTAACTCCTAACCTAACCCTTAATCCTTACCCTAACCCCTAACCCTAAACCTAACCTAACCTAACACAAACCCCAGCCTAACCTTTCTTCAACCCTAATCCTAATATCAACTTCCAACCCTAACCCTGAACTCAAAGCTAAACCTAACCTTAAATCCAACACCAACGCACCTAAGCCTAGCCCCAAGGGTTAACCCCAACCATGACACTAGGACTAACTTCTAGCCTAACCACAAAGCCTAACCTAACCTAGACCCTAACCTAACATTAGCGCTAACCTAATGCTAAACTTAAGTCTAAGAGCTGAACCAGACTCTGATTCTAATCAGCTACCTGACCTTGACCTAAGCCAACTTTAACCTAACTAGCTTACTAACACTAGCCTGGCGAAAGGCCTAAACCTAACCTAACTACTAAAAGAAACTCTTCCAACCTAAACCTAAGAGTAACCCTTTAACTCTAACCTAAACCTAACCTAAACCAAGCACTAGCCACAACCTTAAACCTAAACCTAATACTAACCTAACCTAACACCTAACCCCTAACACTAACCTAATCCTAACCCCCCCCCTAACCTAACCCCTAGCCTAATGCTAGTGCACACATTCATTTAACCCCTGCCCTACGCCAGCTAAGCATAACCTAAACTACCCCTACCCTAACGCTAACATAAAACTCACCAGAGCCTAGCACTAACCTAGGCCGAGTCCAGCCTAACCATAACCCTAGCCCTGAATTTCTTCTTCTTCCAACCTAAAACCTGACTTGACATGACCCTGACCTGAACCTGACCTGACCCACAACACAACCACAAACCTAACCTAACGTAAACCTAACACCCAACACTAACGCTAAACTAACCTAAGCCTAAACCTAAACACACTAGCCTGACAATATTTAAGAGCTAACCCTCCTTCCCAACCTAAGCCTAACACCAGCCTCCTTCCTTTTATAACCCCAACCTAACAAGTAACACCAACCCCAAGCCTAACCTAAACCCAACCTGGCCCCTAAACCTTAACCCTAGCCCCAACCTAACCCCAACCTGAACTACTCCCCCCACCCCAGTCAACCCTTCCCCCAGCTATTGTTCCCTAACTCCTGCCCCAACCTAACAATACCTAACCCTATTACTATTTCTTCCTAACACTGAGCTATTTTAGCACAAACCCCAGCCCTAGCCTGGCCTTCCTAACCTAACATCAGCCCCAGCGCTAA
The DNA here is from genome assembly GCA_917880005.1 of Nanger dama. Taxonomy (NCBI): domain Eukaryota; kingdom Metazoa; phylum Chordata; class Mammalia; order Artiodactyla; family Bovidae; genus Nanger; species Nanger dama. Next base: position 7,622 of record CAKJTW010000720.1, read on the forward strand.
CCTTAACCCCAGCAGCCCCAAGCCTAACCTAAGCCCAGCCCCAGCTTACGCTAACCCTATCCCCAAACCTAACCCCAGCCTGACACTAAGCCTAACACCTGGCCCTAAGCCTAAACTAACCTAACCACAGTCTAACAACCTGATCGACCTAACCTAACCCTAGCCTAGCATAACCTATTGCTAAAGCGGAGCCTGACCTGAGCCTGACTCTGACTCTGATCTGACCTGACCTGACCCTAAGCATAACCTAGCTTTCTTCTCCCTAACCCTAACCCTACCCTAACCCTAACATAAACCCCAAACTCTAACCCTAATTTCACCCCTAACCTAACATCAACCCCACCCTAACCCTAACCCCAACGCTAAACCTATCCTAAACCCTACTCCAACCCCACCCTAACCTAACCCCTAACCTTCACTCCCAACCACAACACTAAACGTAACCTAACCCTAACCCCCTAACCCTACCCTACTTACGAATCCTAACCCTAACCTAAACCCTAACCCCAGCCTAACCCTAGCTCCCAGCTCCTAGTCCCAAATGTTTCCTAGCCCTACCCATAACGATAACCCTAACTCTAACCCTAAACCTAATCTAAAACCAAACCCTAACACTGGGCTAACCATAAGCAAAACCCCCTAACCCCTAAACCTAACCCTATCATACATTAAAGCCCAAACCTAACCCTAAACCTAAACCCTAACCTAACCTAACATTAACACTAACTTCTACACTGACCTGACCTGACCTAACCTAACCTAACATTAACCCTAAACCTAATGCTAGCTTTAAACCCTAACTCTAATCCTAAACATAAACCTAACCCTAACCTAAACCAACCCCTACTACTAAAACTAACCTAACCTAACCCTTAACCCACTATTCCTAACTAGAAACCTCTCTTCCAACACTAAACCTATGAGTAATGGAAAACCTAACCCTAAGGCTAACACTGTGATGAAACAAAACCCTAGCCTAATCCTAACCTAAATCTTAAGTGTAACTCTAACCATCACTAACCTAAACTAATTTAACCTAACACAAAACCTTAACGTTAACTCTAAACTAGCCCCCACACTAACCTAACCTAACCTAAGCCTAAGCCCAACCCTAAGCCTAACACTAACTCCAGCTGAGGCCCTAAACCCAGCCACATTTTCCAAACCTTACCCCAACCCTATCCCCAAACCTAACTAAATCAACCTAAACATAAACCCAACCTAACCTAACCTAATCCTAATCCAACCTAAACCACAACCTAACCCTAACCCAAACTCTAACCTAACTAACCTAACCCCAGCTTTAAACTAACGCTAACCTAACCCTACACTGACCTGATCTAGTACAGCCCCCTAACTCTAATCCCTAAACCCACAACCTAACACTAACCTAAACCCTAACCTAATCCTAACCCTAACCCTAAACTCTAGCTCTAACCTAACCATAACACTAACCAGCCTAAAATGAAACCTTAATCTTAGCTAACCTAGCCTAACCTAACCTAGGCTAGCATCAACTACTAAGCCTAACTAATGCCAGCCTAACCTTAACCCCGCCCCAACCACAACCCCTAAACCCTACCCCAACACTAACCCTAACCCTATTCCTAACCTAACACTTAACCCTAACACCAAACCCTAACCCTAGCCCTGACAGGGAACCTAGTAGAACTGCAGACCCTAACCTAATCCTAACCTCAACACTAATGACCCTACCCTAAGCCTACACTAACGCTAACTTGCCCAACCTCAGGCCAACCCTAATCCCTAACCCTAACCCTATACGCTCACTCACCTAAACCTGTACTGGGCCCAAAACAACACAAGCCTAGCCCTAAAACCCTAAGCCGAACCCACTACGCCTAATCCTCAACCCAAACCCAGCCCTAACACGAACCCCAACGCCTAACCCTAACCCCCTAACACTAAACCTAACCCTTAAAAGCAACCTCATCCATAACATTGAGCACTAACCCCTACCTAGCCCTATTTAGCCACCTAACCCCAACCCCAGCCCTAAGCCTAATCCTAAACCTTTCCTCAGCCCTAAACCTAGTCCTAACCCTAGCCACAACTCGCCTACCCCCACCAAGGCCAAGCCCTAGCCCTGAACCCTGGTCCTGGAGCAGACCCCTACCCTAAGCACTAACCTGCAATCCCTAACCCCAACCCCCACCCCCTAACCCCTACCGCCTAACATAAAACCTAATAGTAATGTAACCTTAACCCTGAAGCTAACCCTAACACCAACCCTACCCTAACAATCCCACACCCCAACCCTAGCCCTAGGCCTAACTTAACCTAACCCTATCTTTAACTCTAACACATATCCTAAGCCTAAACATTTCCCTAACCCCTAACCTAAACCTAACCTTAAACCCTAACCTAGTCCTAGCCTAACATTAACTTCTATACTAACCCCCTAACCCGTTACTACACTTGCTCTAACCTTAACCTGAACTAAACACTAACCTAACCTATTTTTATCCTATCCTCGTCTACTTTTAAGAACTAGTCCTAATCATTATCCCTAGCTGAAACCATAACCCTAACCCTAAGCCTAACCTAACCTAAAACAAAACCTAACACTAAGCTAACCATAAGCAAAATCTAGCCTCCTATCTAACCATAAATCCTAACCCCTAAACCTAACCTAGCCCTAGCCCTGACCTAACACTAATCCTGGCCTAAACCTTAGCACTAACTAACCTAAACCTAAACTAAACTAACCTAAACTAACCTAAACTAACCTAACACTAAACTAACAACTAGCTTTAACCTAAACCCAGCCACACTCCCAAATCTTATGCAACCCCTATCCCAATACCTAATCCCAAACTCAACCTAAAACATAAGCCCAACCTAAACCTAACATAACACTAATCCTAGCCTAAACATGACTTCCTAAGCCTGCTTAGGCCTAACCTAGCCTAACCCTAACCTAACAACTTCTTGGAAACTACAAGCCTAACCGTGACTTCAAACTAACCCTAAACCCAACCTAACCTAACCTAACTTCAAAAGCCTAACCTAACACAAACTACAAACCCAGCACAACCCCAGCCCTATCCAAAACCCTAACACCAATCCTAATCTACCCCAGCATAACCTACTTACTTTAACCATACCACTATACTAACTATGACCTAATCCAGCCTACATACCTAACTCTTTACCTAACCTAGCTATGCTTCTTCTACTTTTAGCAATTTTTCTATCCCTAGCCCTAACCTAACCCTACCCTAACATAACCCTAACCTAACCTTAGCACAAACCCCTAATCCTAACACCAACCCTCTTATAACCACTAAACATAACCTGACCCCTAACCTAAACCTAAACCCAACTTAACCTAACCTTAAACCTAACACTAACCCAACCTCACTCTTTCCTAACCCTAACTTCAACTTTAAACCTAAACCTAACATTTTGCCTAAACCCTAACCCTACACCTAGCCATAGGCCTAGCTGTGGCACTATTTCTGAAGCTAATCTAAGCCCTAGCCCTAACCCCTAACACAACGCTAAGCCTAAGCCTACTTTAGCTTTACCCATGCCCCTACGCCTTTTCCTAATCCTAACCCTAAGGCCCTAACCCTATCTTAACTCTGAACCCCCCTGTACTCCATCCCTGACCCTAAACCCAACCTAACTCTAACTCACAAACCATAAACTAACTAACCTGCCGTAGCAAACCTAACCCTAACACTGTAGTCCATTCCCCTACACGTTGCCCTACCCCTAACCGAAGTAACCTAACCTAGAAATAACCTAATCCCTACCACTAACCATAACCTAGTCTAAGCCTATAGCCACTGGCCCTAGCAATAGCCTGGCCCTAACCCCATCTCTAGCCATAACCTAACACTAACACTAACCCTAATTCTTTACATTATTAGAAAACCTATACCCCAACCATAGGACTAACATGTATTGAGGCCACAGCCTACATGCCACTACACCTAACCCTATTACTAACCTAACTACCATAGCTTACTTAAACCTAACCCTACCCCTACACTTTGACTAACCCTAACCCAACCTAACCTAACCTAACCCTAGCCCTAGCCCTTACCATAATCTTCAACCTAAGCCTATTCTAATCCTATTTCAAACTTAACTCTAACCCCTAGCCCAAGCCCTTAAAGGTAACAACCGTAACCTAACATAAACAAAACCTAAACTAACCTAATGTTAACCTAACACTAACACAACCTGGCCCTAATTATCCCTAGGCCTAACACTAACCTAACACTAATCCTTAAACCTAAAACCTAACAGTAACCCTAACCATAAATTAGGCTACAATAACTACTAAATCTATCCCTAAACCTGACCTAGCCCCTAACCCCAACCCTAGCCTAACTTACACCCCAAACCTAACCCATATTTAGCTCTAACCCCAAGGCTTCAGCTACCTAACCCCAGCTGACAACCCACAACCTAACCTAACCTCTGGCCCTAAGGCTGGCAGGCTAACACTAACGAAGCCTAACCTAAAGCCTAGCCCTGACTCTGAGCCTACCTGATACTAACCTAACCCATATGGCCTAATACTGACACAAAGCCTAGGCCCTAACCCATACGCTAGCCACTATTTTCAAACCTAGCCTAAACTGATGCTATCTCTGGGCTGTTACTGACCTGAGTCTAAGCCTAACCTAACCTAAACCTAACCTAACCTAATCCTAACACCACACTACAACACTAAGCCCTAACCCTAACATTATTCTAACACTAACCTTAAACCTGAACACTAAATCTATCTAGCAAATCCTAGCACTAACCTACCCCTAACCTAAGCCTAAACCTAAACCCAACCTAAACCTAAACTAACTAACCCTAACCTAAATCTAGCTTCAATCCTAACCTAGCACACAGCCCTAGCCCTAACCTAACCTAACCACAACCTAACCTAACACTATCCCTAACCAAACCCCTAACCTTACAACTAGCTACCAGCCATTCCCCTACCCCGTGCCCCTACCCCTAACCATTAGCTCTAACTTAACACTCAACCTAGCCCTACCACTAACCATAACCTAAAACTATGCCCTAAGGCAAAACGCTAACCTTAGCCTAACCCTTGTCTAAGCCCTAGCCATAGCCCTAGCAATAGCCACTCGCCCTAACCCCATCTCTGCCTTCTAACCCTAACAAAACACTAACCCTGAGTTCCCCAACCTAACAAAAAACCTAACCTACTTCCTAGCTTTAACCTTGCCTGGCTCCAACTCATCCCATGCCACTACCCTAAATGAATAGTAACCTAACCCCTTTGTAACCCTAACCTAACCCTACTACATACATCTAACCTAACCAATCCTAACTCTAACCCCTTACCTAGCCCTAGCCCTTACCATAACCTTACTTGTGTAACCATAAACCTAATCCTAACCCTATTCCCTAACCCTAACCCTAACCTAACCCAAACCCTAAGAGTAAAACTAACCCAAACCCCCCCCTAGAAGCCCTAGCCTAAGCCTAACTAACCTAATATTAACCATAACGCTAACCCCACCCTAGCCCCTAATCCTACATCTAGCCTAACCCTGATCGACACTAATCCTAAACACTAAAACCTAACAACCTAACCATAACCCCTAACCCTACAATAACCTAAATACTAACCTAACCCAAACACTAAACCTAACATAACCCTAACCCCATGACCTAACCTAACCTAACCACAACCCCAACACTAACCCCAACTAAACTTAACCTAACTTCCTAACTATTTAACTAACCCCAACCTTTAACCAATAACCCCAACCCCAACCCTAACAATAACATAAACCTGCCCTAACCCTAATCTAACCTAATCCTAGCATAACCCTAACCCCAACCCTAATGCTAACACTAACTCCTAACGCTAAACCTTACCCTAAACCCCTGACCTTGACTCTGACCCTGACCCTGACACTGATCTTGACTAAACCTAACCCCAACCTAACCCTCTTCTAACACTAAACCTAAGAGAACTTGCTTCAACCCTAACCCCTAACCCGCACCCTAACCCCTAACCCTAACCTAACCCTAACCACTAACTCTAATCCTAATCCTAACCCTAACCCTAACCTAAATCTATTCTCCTAACCCTAACCCTAACACTAACTGTAATCCCAACCAAACCCCTAACCCCAACCCTAACCCTAACCCTCTTCTAACCCTCAACCTAAGGGTAACGCTAACCCCCAACCCTAAACCTAACCCTAAACCTAACCTACACCTCTATCCCCTAACCTAAACCAAACCCTAACCCTCCCTAACCCCTAACCCGAACCCCCTAACCCTAACCCTAAACCAATCCTAACCCTAACCCACAGACCCCAAGGCATGTCACCCCTTCCCCTAACCCCTACCTGCAACAATAATCCCTAGCCCTAACCCTAACATTAGCCCCACCCTATCACTAGCCCTACCCCAACCCGGGACTACCCTAACCCTAAACCTAAACCTAACCCCTGAAACACAAGCTAACCCTGAACCTCAAATCATAAATGCTAACCGAACCCTATTTCCCTAATCATAACGTTAACCCTATTCTCTAACCATAACCCTAAACCTAAAACTCTTTCTAACCCTAACCCAAAGAATAAAGCTATCCATACCCCAAGCCTAAACTAACCAACCTAAACCCTAACCTAACCATAACTTCAAAAATATGCCCTTCCCTATCCCTACCATAACCTAACCCCAAACCCTAAACCTGACCTAGACCCTAACCTATCCGTAGCCCCTAACCCACTGCAATACTAACCTAACCTATACAACCATAAATTCTAACCCCAAATCTAGCCCTAACCCTATCTAGCTTGAACCCTAACCTAACATAACCCTAACCTAAAGTGTAACGCTAACCATAAGCCTAATACACTCATTAAAAAATGAAAAAAAGCTTTAACCTAACTTCTAAGCATAAACCTAAAGCCTAAACTTTTTCTAGCCTAGCCCTATGAGTAAAGCTAACCTTATACTTAACCTATTTAACCCAAACCCCAACTCTAACCCTAACCCTACCTAGCACTTAACCTAATGCTTTTCACAACCCTGTGCCAAAAATCTAAGCTTCTTCTAACCTAACCTAACAGTAACACTAACCTAAACTAACCCAACCCCAAGCCTAACCTAAGCATACCTAACCTAAAACTAACACTAGCACGTGTATAACCTAAACCTAAATCTAACACTAACCTTAACTAACTCTATTAAACCCTAAGTAACCTAGCCATAAGAGCTACTTCCTAACCTAACCTAAACTTAGCAACCTAACTCTATCCCTAACCTAACCTTAACCTAACTTCTTTCTTACTAACCGCAAACCCTAAAACTAAGCCTAACCTAACCTATTTAGCGTAACCTTTACCTTAACCCCAAGCCATACACTCCTACTAATGCCCTACCCTAACCGTAACCTAACCCCTAATCCTAACCTAACCTGACTAACCTATCCCTAGCCCTAACCTAACCCTAAACCCTGATGGCAACCTAAAGCTAAGACCTTTACTAACCCTACCCTAAAACTACACTAACAAGTAAATCCTAAACCTACGACCCAACACTAACCTAAACACTAGCCTAACTTTTGCTTCCCTAGCCGTAGCCCTAGCCCTAGCATTGGCCCTTGTCCTAAAAACTAACCTAGCATAAGCCTAACCTAGGCAAGCCCTAGCCCCCCACCTAACCTAACCTAGAAACTGGCCTAACAACTGAAACACAACACTAACACTTGCACTAACTCTAATTTAAGGCCCACAACCTAACTCTAAAACGAAACCAACCTAAACTCCTAACCTAACACTAGCCTCAGCCCCTAGTCACAACTCTACCTAGCCTAACCCCCCCTAACCCCAGCTAGCCCTAACCTAAACATACCTAACCTAAACCTAGCACTAACCGTAACACTAACCCTAACCCTAACTCTAAATCTAACACTAACCTTAACCCCCACCCCTAACCCCAAACCCCTAACCTAACCCCTAACCATAAAGCCTAACCCCTAACCCCTAAACTTAACTCTCTAATCCTCTATCCCTAACAGTCATCCTAACCTAACCTAACCCTAACCCTCAACCCTAACCATAAAACCCTAAACCCCAACCCTAACCCTAACCTAAACCAAACCTAACCCTCACCTTAACCCCCAAAGCCATACACCTCCCTACTAATACCCCTACCCCCTACCCATAACCCTAACCCTAATCTAACCCTAACCAGCCTAAACCCCATCTTAGCCCTAACCCTAAGCTTCAACCTAATCCTTAACCTAAAAGCTAAGACCAACCTAACCCTACCCTAAAACTACACTCAACAGGGAATCTTAAACTTAAACCTAACACTAACCCTAAACACAAACCCTAACCATGGCCCTAGCCATAGCTCTAGCTCCTAACATAAGCCCTTGTCCTAAAACTAACCTAGCCTTAACACTAACCCTAAACCATAAACCCTAACCCTAACCCTAAAACTAGCCCTAACTGTAAACCTAACACTAACAGTAACACTAACCCTAATCTCACAACCTAACCCGTAACTCTAACCCTAACCCTAATAACTCCTACCCTAACTACTAACTTTCAGCCCCTAATCCCACCCTTACCTCCACCCGAACCCTACCCCCTGTCCTAGCCCTGTCCCTGGACATGGCCCTAGCTATAGGCCCTAGCCCTAGCACCCGCCCGCAAGCCCTGGGAACCCAACCGAATCCCATCCGTAACTCTAAGCCTAACACTACTCTCACTCCCTAATCACCAAACCACTACCCTACCCCTACCCTAACCCCACTCCTAACCCTATCCTAACCCTAACCCTAACCATGCTCTACCCCTAACCCTGAAATCTAACCTCTTACCCTAACTTTAACAGTAGCGCTAACCCTATCCCTCCATGGTCCCAACCCAGGCCTAACAACGAACTCGCTCACCTAACCCTAACCCTAACCTAGACTAACCCCAACAATAACACTAACACTAACACTAACCCTAAACCTAAACCTAAATCTAAACTAATCATAACCCTAATGCGGAAACAATAGGCACTAAACTAATCCCTAAATCCTACACTAATCCTAACCTCAAAGCCTCAACCCTAACCCTAAACACTAACCTAACCCTAACTTTGCCCCTAGCCTGCAGCCCTAGCCCTAGCACTAGTCCTGTCCTAAACCCAAGCCCTATCCCCTAACCCTCACCCTAGCCCTAACCCTAAACCTAGCACAACCCTAACCTAACCTAGCAACAACACTAACTGTTCACCAACTCTTACCCTATTCCTAACCCTAAACACTAACCCTAACTCAAGCCCAACCCTTGGCCTAACACTAACCTCAACCCCTAACCCTACCTATCCCTAACCCCTAGCCCAACCCTAGCCATAACACTACCTCTATCCCTACCCTACATCCTAACACTGAACCTAACCCTACCCTAACCCACAACCTCTAACATACCCCTATCCAAGCTAAACCTAACCCTAACCTAACCTAAACCCTAACCCTAACATTAATCTTAACCCTAAACTCTACACCCTAACCTAACCTAATCCAACCATACACCTAACACTAATCCTAACAAGAAGTCCTAAATATACCCCTACCCCACCCTAACACTAACCCTAAACTTAACCCTAACTTTGCTAGCACTATCCCTAGCTCTAACCCTATCCATAGCCCCTGAATCCAAAACCTGGGACTAACCCTGACCATAAACCTAAGCACTAACCCTAACCCTGGAATCCGAACCCTGAAGCTAACTTACATTAAACCTAAACCTAACTTATTAAACCTACTTCCTCCTAACCCTATCCCTAGCCCTGGCTACTAGCTTTTAACCTTAACCTAAGCGCCTAAATACCTAACACTAACGCTCCCCAACCCCTAACTCTTGTAACCTAGCCTGAACTCCCCTCGGGGGCCCAATTGCAAATCCAGAGCCTGGCCTAATCCCTAACACTAACCCTAACCCTAAGTTTCAAATCTAAAAACTAATTGCAATGCTAACCTCCTAACCCTAACCTTAACCCCTAGCCTAAATCCTAACCCACAACCTATCCCCTAACCTAACATAACTTCCATCCCAAACCCTAACACTAACCCTAACTAAATCTAACACTAACCTTAACCTAACCCTAACCCCTAAACGCTAACTCTAACACCTAAAGTTCCTAGCCTGACACTGACTCTGTAACCGGCCAAACTCTACACTAAACAAACTAACTTTAATCTATCCTACCCTAACCTAACCCTAACCTAACACTAACCTGAAACCTAACCCACCATAAACAATAATGCTAACCCTAACCATAAAGCCTAAACTAATTAGACCCTAACCTAACCTACATTGAAACCCCAAACCATAGCTTACTAACGCTAACCCACCCTAACCCCACACCAAGCCATAGTACCCCTTCCCCCTATTCCCTCCCTGTAACAGTAACCCCAAACCCTAAACCCCTAACCCTAGACCTAACCCTCTCCTAGCCTACCCCAACCTCCAATACCAACCCGAACCAACCATAACTCTAATCCTAACCTTAGGCTAGCCTCCTAGGCCTAAAACTAACCTATTATGCCTAACTATTCTAACCTAACCTAGCTGAAACCTCTTCTAACCACAACCTAACATTAAAGCTAACCATAACCTAACCCTAACCAAACCCCAGCTCTAAATCCCTAGCCCTACCCTAACATTAAGTACTATTCCTATTCTAACTACTAACCCTAAATCTAACTTCTTCTAAGCCTAACCTAACTGTAACACTAACCCTAGCCAAAGCCCCAGCCTGCAGCCACAACCTAACCTAAACATACCTATTCCTAAACCTAACCTAACCCTAACACTAGAAACCCAACTAACCTAACACTAAAACAGAGAACACTATGTAATAACCTAACCCTAAATCTAACACTAACACTTAATCTATCCTAACCCTAACCCATAATAATAACCTAATCTTAGAAAGCCTAGCCCTAACTTTAACCTAACCCTAAACTCTACACCTAACAACAACACTAACTAACCATACCACCCAACCTAAACTTAACCATAAACCTAACACTAATCCTAACCTATCCTAACCAATAACACTAAACTAACCATAAAGCCTCCCCCCCCCCCCCCCCCCCCCCCCCCCCCCCAACCTAACCCAACCCTAGCAACTAATCCCTAAACCTAACCCCAAAGCCACAACCTTCCTTCCTAATAACCTAACCACAGAGCCCAAAACCCCTAGCCCCTGGCCCTAACCCTAGCTAGCCTAACTTCTTATCAATATACTAGCCTAACCCTAATTCATTCTAACTCTAATCTACTTTAGTCCTAACCCCCTACCCTAACCTAAACAACCTAACCCCTAACCCTAAGTCCTAAAATGCTAGCCTGTAATCCTACTTCCTCAAATATAACCCTAACCCTATTCTAACCCTAACCCCTAAAACCCTAAACCTCTTTCCTAACCTTAACTTTAACAGTAAAGCTGCAACAACCTAAAAACACTAACTCCCAAACCTGAATCTAACCCCTAATCCTACCATAAACTTAACAGTAACCCTATTCTACACCCTAACCCATAAATCTAAACACAAACAACACTAACCCTAACAGTAACACTAACCTTGGACCCTATCTCTAACCCCAACTCACTCCCTAACCGTAAAACATATCCTAACCCTAAAAACTGAGCCCTAACCCTCAACACTAAACCCAAACCCTAACCCTAATCACTCACCCTAAATCTAACATTAACCTTAACCCTACCTTAAACTCAACCTCTAAAGCTAACCCCTAACCCTAAAGCCTAAGCCTAACACTAACCCTAACCATAGACTCTACACCATAACCCTATCACCACCCTAACCACAAATCCCACAACCTATAAACTAACTCTAACCCTAAACCCTAACTCAACCCAACCTAAGCCTAAACTCTACACCTAACTTTAACCCTAACTCTAATCAACATAGCAAAACCCTAGCCCTAACCCAGGAGGTCCTAGCCTACCCCTATCCCAGAGCCTAAACAACTAGACCTTGGCCCTGCAGTGTACCTAACTCTAACCCACATCCCTAGCCCTAACCTAACCCTAACCCATAGGAAGCTAAGCCTAACCTTAGCTAACCCTATCCAAAACTTTAACCCTGTCCCCTAACCTAATCCAGCCATAACCTTAACCCCTAACCCTAACCCAGCCCTGGCCCTAGCCTGTCCCACTAACCTAACCTAATTCTAACCTGACTTTAGCCTTGGCACTAGCTTAGTAGCCTGGCCCCTATGTGGCCCATGCCACTGTCCTATCCTGGCCCTAACCTAGCTCTAACCCCCTTAGCCTAGAACCTAAACTTAACCTAACATAAAGCCATGCCTAACCTTAACCTTGCTGCCCAAGCGCTAACCCAAACTTGTATCACTAACCTAACCCTCACCCTACACCCCAAACGGCACAGCTACCCTTGCCCTGCCCATAGCCTAACCCTAACACAGTGCTAACCTAACCTTAAAGCACGACCCTATCCCTAGAGCCTAAACCTAAACCTAACTCTGACACTTACCTAACCCTAGTACTAACCTAGCCTAACCTAAAACAACCCTCACAATAACCACCTGTACTAACACTAACCCTAATCCACAACCTAAATCCTAGCACTAGCCCTAACCCTTTACTAAGCCTAGCACTAGGCCTAGGCCTAGCAGTGGTCCTGGCCTAAACCTAGCCTGGCCCAGCCTGGCCTTAAACCTAATTTAGCCCTAGCCACTTAAGCCTAACACTAAACACAACCCCTAGCCTAGCCTGGCACCAGTGTCCCCTAGCCTAACCATAACCTTAGCCTACTTCCCTAACCTAAATCCTAACCTAACACTAATCCTAGCCACAACCTAAGCTCTAACACTAACCCTAACTCTAATTCTAACCTAAAACTAACCCTGCCTAACCTAACCTAACCCCAATGCTAAACTAAACCACAAAAAACCAACTTCAATTCTAAACCTAATACCTAACTAGCAGCAAAAGCTAAAGCTCAACACCCCAGCCTGGCCATAAGCATGGCCTAGCCTAGTGCCAGCCCTAAGCTCCTAACCTAGCCATAGCCTAACCTTAACCCTAACCTAACCTAACCCCAACCCCAACCCTAACCCTACCTAATCCTAAACTTAACTAATAACCCCTGGCCTAGCCTAGCCTTAGCTCTAAGCCTATCCCTGGTCTAAACCTAAAGCCTAAGCCTAACCTAACGCTAAACTCAACCCAACCCTAATGCTAACCCCACCTAACCCTAAACTTCCTTCCATGCCTTTTCCTATCCAAAGCCTGCCAACCCATAACCCTAACCCGAACCTAGCATTAAACTAACCTAAAACTAAACCTCTTCTTACCCTGAGAGTAAAGTGCTAACCCCAACCTAGCCCCAACCCCAGCCCTATCCTAACTACTACTTATTTATTTTATCCTAATTCTAGCCATTTCAACCTAAACCTAACCTAACCCCTAACCTAACCCTAACATTAACCTTAACACTATCCTCACTATCCTAGTGCCTGAAATCTCCCCTAGCCTGTCCCCCCCCTAAACCTAAAGTTTTTCCCCTAACCTAGTGGACTTAATCCCTCGACCTAACACTTACCTAACCTAATAATAGCCATAACCAATGCTAGCTGCCTAATGCTATTTCTTGAACACCAACCTTAACCTAACCCCTAAAGCCTAACCCTAAAAACGACGCTATGCCCCTTCCCCATCCTTACCCTATCCTCACCCCAAACCTAAACCTAACCCTAAGCTAACCTATCCCTCCCTTCCCTAACCCTGCAGTGCAACCGTGGCCTAACCTAATCAAACTCTAACCCTATCCTTAGCCTAACCCTACACTAACCTAACAACCCCTAACTCTAAATTCTATATGCTAACCATCAACCTAATGCCTAATCCTAACCTAACCCCTCTATTCTAACCCCCTATTGAAACCTAAACCTCTTCTAACCTAATCGTAACAGTAAAGCATGCCATAACCTAACCCTAACCCAGAAGCCCCAACTCTAACCTAACCCTACCCTAACCTTAACCATAACCTATTCCTAACCTAGCCTTAATCTAAACTGCTTCCACAACCCCTAACCTAACAGTAACTTTCTTCCTAGCCACAACCTAAAGCCCAACCCCAGCCTAAGCTAAGCACACAAACCTAAACCTGGCAAACTAACTTACTAAGCCCAACCTAACCTAACTAACTAGCAGTGCCCTAACCCTAAATCTAACATAAGCATAGTTCTTCTTTAACTAGCCTAATGCTAACTAGGCCTAAAGCCCCTACTTCTAACCCACAACCACAAACTCTACACCTAATCAAAACCTAACCTAACCATAAATCCTAAGCAGAAACCAGACCTAACCTAAACCTAGCCTAACACCTAACACTTAGCCTAAACTCCTACACCCTAACCTAATCTAAACCTAACCTAATCCAAACATAACCTAACCTGAACTCCTTACTAACCTTAGCTCTAACCATAGCCTAGCCATACCAATAGCCAACATATAACTAACCTTAGCCCAACCTTAACCCCTAATATTAAACTCCTAACCTAAGCCTAACCTAACCCAAACCTAAACCCTATACCCTAACCTTCCTAACCAGCCTATCCCTCACCCTAACCTAACCAAACACCCAACCCGTACCCCTGCCTTACCCTATTTGTAACCCTAACTCTAACACAGCCCTAACCTAACCATAGCAACCTATACACAAAGCCCTTATATCCCTAGCCTAACCTAACTCTAAACACTAACCTTAACCCTAATTCCTAACACAACTCCTAACCCTAACGCTAACAGTAGCCGTAATGACACCAATGCTAACA
>CAKJTW010000721.1:0-22392 GCA_917880005.1 Nanger dama
TGGGTTAGGGCCAGTGTTAGGCAGGCTGAGGGCGTAGGTTAGTGTTAGGCAAGGGCTAATGTTAGGTCAGGCTAGGCAAGGCAAAGGCTAGTGTTTAGAGTTAGGCTAGGCTAGCTGTAAGGGCTAGGCAAGTGTTAGGGCCATGGCTATGGTTAGGCTAGGGCAAATGTTGAAAAGTGCTAGGCTAGGGTCAGGCTAGGCTAGTGCTAGGCTAGTGCCAGAATCTGGCCTCAGGCCCCAGGTACTTTAGGCAAACGCCACAGTTAGGCACTAAGCCAGGCTAGGCCAGGCTTAGGCCAGGTCAAGGCCTGTGGCTTCAGGACTCAGGCCAGTGCTAGGGCTAGCATTAGCACTAGGCTAGCATTAGGCCAGAGCCAGGGCCAGGCCTAAGGCCAGGCTAGGCTAAGGCTAGGCCAGAGCCAGGACAGGCAGGCCAGGCGGGCCAGGGCCCAGGCCAGGCCAGGACTTCAGGCCAGGCCAGGCCTAGGCCAGGCCGTTGTGGCCTCGGTCAGGCCAGGCCAGGGCCAGGCCAGGCCAGGGGCCAGGGGCCAGGGCCTAGGCCAGGGCCTGGGCCAGGACTAGGCTAGGGCCTGGCTTTAGGCCAGGACTAGGCCAGGCTAGTGCCAGGCTATGGTCCAGGCCAGAACAGGCTTCAGAATCAGGGCCAGTGCCCGGGCCGGGCACAGGGCCAGGGCCAGGTCATGGCTAGGTTAGTGCTTAGCACATGGCCAAGGTCAGAACTAGGCTAGGACAGGACTAGGGCCAGGCCAGAGCTAGGGCCAGGATCACAGGCCAGGCCAGTGATCAGGTCACGGCTAGGCTAGGCCTAGGCCAGGGCCAGGGAAAGAGTTTAGGCCCAGGATATGTGCTAACGCTAAAGCTAGGCTAGGGCCAGAGCTGGCCCATGGCCAGGCTAGGCAGGCTTAGGCAGGGGGCTGGGGCCAGGCCTAGGTCAGAGCCAACGTCTCCACTAGGCTCACTGTTACAGAGGCCAGGCCTAGGTCATGATTAGAACAGTGCTGGGCCACGGCCAGGACAGGCCTAGGGCCAGGCTAGTGCCAGGCCAGGCCAGAGCCAGGGCCGTGCCAGGCCCACAAGGGCCAGTGCCTAGTGCCAGGCCAGGCCAGGCCATGGCCAGGGCCCAGTGACAGGGCCATGGCCAGGGCAGGAGCAGCAAGCAGGCAGGCCTAGGAGCCAGGCCAATGCCAGGCAGGGGCCAGGCCAGTGCCAGGCCAGGCCAGCGCCAGGGCCGTGCCAGGCCAGGCCAAGGTCACGCAGGACAGGGCAGGGGCAGAGGCAGGGCCAGGCCAGGCACAGATTGAGCCAGGCCAGGAGAGGCCAGGCCAGGCCAGGCAGCCAGTGCCAGGCCTAGAGCCAGGCCAGGCCAGGGCCAGGCCAGTGTTAGGCCAGGCCAGGCCAGGGCAGGGCCAGGCCAGGGCCGGGCCAGGCCAGGCCCACGGTCAGGCCAGGTTGCCAGGCTCAGGCCAGGGGCCAGGCCAGGCCATAGGCCAGGCCAGGCCAGAGCCAGGCCCAGGGCCAGGCCAGGCCAGGGCAGGGACAGGCAGGGGCCAGGCCAGGACAGGCCAGGCCAGGGCAGGCCTAGGCCAGGGCCAGGCCAGGCCAGGCCAGCTTAGGCCAGGCCAGGGCCAGGCCAGGCCAGGCAGGAGGTAGTGGCCAGGCCAGGCCAGGCCAGTGGCAAGGCCAGGCCAGGCTAGGCCAGGCCAAGTGCTGGGCCAATAGTGCCAGAATCAGGCCAGGCTCAGGCCAGGCCCAGGGCAAACGTCACAGGCCAGGCTTTGCCAGGCCAGGCCAGGGCCCAGGTCAGGCCCGCGCCAGGCCAGGGCCAGGCCAGGCCAGGCACAGCCAGGCCAGCGCCAGGCCAGGCCAGGCAGGGCCAGGCCAGGCCAGGCCAGTGCAGGGCCAGGCCTAGGCCAGGACAGGCTAGGGCAGGCCAGGCCAGAAACCAGGCCAGGACCAGGCCAGGCCAGGCCATGGCCAGGCCAGGGCCAGGGCTCAGGCCAGGCCAGGGCCAGGCCAGGCCAGGACAGGCCAGGGCCAGGCCAGGCCAGGCCAGGTGCCTTGGCCAGGCCAGACTAGGCCAGGGCCTGGCTGAGGCCAGGCCAGGCCAGGCCAGTGCTAGGCCATGGTCCGGCCAGGAACAGGCCTAGGAATCAGGGCCAGGGCCGCCAGGACAGGCCAGGCCTGGGCCATGGTCACAGGCCAGTGCCTAGCACATGGCCAAGGCCAGAACTTAAGGCCAGGCAGGCGGACTCAGGGCCAGGCCAGAGCCACCATGGACTGAAGGCCAGGCTAGTGATCAGGTCACGGCCAGGGCTAGGCCAGGCCAGGGCCAGGAAGATTCTAGGCCCAGGACATGTGCCAACGCAAAGGCTAGGCTAGGCCAGGGCCATGGCCAGGCTAGGCAGGCCAGTGCAGGGTCAGGCTGGGGCTAGGCCTAGGTCAGGAGCCAGGCCACACAGGCTTACTGTTACAGAGTGGCCAGGCCAGGGCCATGATCAGAAATAGTGCTGGGCCACTGGCCTGGGATACAGGCCTAGGGGCCAGGCTAGTGCTAGGGCTAGGCCAGTGCCAGGGCCTTGGCCAGGCTTAAGGCTAGGCTAGGCCAGTGCCAGTGCTAGGCTAGGCCATGGCTCAGGCCTAGTGACAGGGCCAGGGCCAGGGCAGGGCACCTAGCAGGCAGGCTCAGGAGCCAGGCCAGAGCCAGGTCAGGCAGGACAGGGCAGGGCAGAGTGCAGGCTAGGCTAGGCCCAGGATGAGCCAGGCCAGGGTGAGAGGCCAGGCCAGGCCAGGGCCAGTGCTAGGCCTAGGCCAGGCCAGGCCAGGTGGCAGGCCAGTGCCAGGCTAGGCTAGGCCAGGCCAGGCCAGGCCAGGCGGGACTAGGCCAGGCCTAGGCCAGGACAGGAAAGAGCCAGGCCTAGGACAGGGCCAGGCCATAGCCAGGCCAGGCAGAGCCAGGGCCCAGGCCAGGCCAGGCCAGGGCAGGACAGGCAGGCCAGGCCAGGACAGGCCAGGCCAGGGCTGGCCTTAGGCCAGGTCAGGGCCAGGCCAGGCCAGGGCCTAGGCCAGGCCAGGCAGGCCAGGCCAGGCCAGGCCCAGGGCAGGCAGGCCAGGCCAGGCCAGGGCCAGTGCAGGCCAGGCCAGGAAGAGGTCAGGCCAGGCCAGTGCTGAGGCTAGGGCCAGAACTGGGCCAGGCCTAGGTTAGCTCTTTAGGCAAAGGCCAGGCTTAGGGCAGGCCAGGCCAGGCTTGGCCCAGGTCAGGCCTGTCAGGCCCAGGCCAGGCCAGGCCAGGCCAGCAGTTAGCGCTAGGCCAGATTAGGCCAGGCCAGGCCAGGCCTAGGCCAGGTAGTTAGGCTAGGCTTAGGGCTAGGACAGGGCTAGGGGAAGGGCCATGGCTTAGAAAATCAGGATCCGTGACAGGCTAGGATTAGGGCCACTGGCAAGAGGCAGGCCATGGCTGTCACCAGGGGCCAGGCTAGTGCTAGAGCTAGGCCAGGCCAGGCCAGGCCAGGCCGAGGCCAGGTGCCTTGGCCACTGCCAGGACTAGGCTAGGCCTGGCCTAGGCCAGGTTAGGGCTAGGGCCTAGGCTAGGCCAGTGCTAGGCTATGGTTCGGGCCAGGAACAGGTTTAGAATTAGGACCAGTGCCCGGGCTAGGATAGGGCCAGGGCCAGGATTATGGTTATGCTAGTGCTTAGCATTATGGTTAAGGTTAGAATTAACTTTAGGACAGGATTAGGGTTAGGCTAGAGTTCATTTAGTGATTAAGGTTAGGCTAGTGATTAGGTTACGGTTAGGGCTAGGCTTAGGATTAGGGCCAGGAAAGAGCTTAGGCTCAGGATATGGGCTAACGCCAAAACTAGTGCTAGGCTAGAGCTGAGCCCAGGCCAGGCTAGGCAGGCCTAGGCAGGGCCAGGCTGGGGCCAGGCCTAGGTCAGAGCCAGCACACTACCAGGCCTCACTGTCACAGATGGCCAGGCCTAGGTCATGACTAGAACAGTGCTGGGCCACGGCCTGGGACAGGCCTAGGGGCTGTGGCCAGTGCTAGGCTAGGCCAGTGCCAGGGCCAGGCCAGGCCTAAGGCAAGGGCCAGTGCCCAGTGTCAGGCCAGGCCAGGCCATGGCCTAGGCCCAGTGACAGGCCATGGCAGGGCAGGGCAGCTAAGGCAGGCTCTAGGAGCCAGGGGAGCCAGGACAGAGTCACGGCAGGGCAGGGCAGGGCAGAGGCAGGGCCAGGCCAGGCCTAGGATGTGCAAGGCTAGGTGAGGCCAGGGCCAGGTTAGGCCAGTGCCTAGGCCTAGGTCAGGCTAGGCCAGGGGGCCAGCTAGCTCAGAGCCAGGGCGGGGCTAGGCCAGGGCCTAGGCCAGGAGCCTAGAGCTAGGCCGGGAAGACCAGGCCAGGCCAGGATTTAGGCAAGCCAGGCTAGGCCAGAGCCAGGCCAGGACAGGCCAGGCCAGGCAGTAGGCAGGGCCAGGCTAGGTTGGGCCAGGCTGGTCTTAGGCCAGGGCCATTGGGCCAGGGCTAGGCCAGGCCAGGGCAGGGCTAGGCCAGGGCTCAGGCCAGGCTAGGCCAGTGCCAGGCCAGGCCAGGGGTCATGGCTAGGCCAGGCCAGGGCCTAGGAATCAGGGCCAGTGCCTCGGTCAGGACTAAGGCCAGAGCCAGGGCTAGGGCAGGGCCACGGCCAGGCCAGGCCAGGTGTTGCCAGGCCAGGGGCCAGAGCTGGGGCTAGGGCTGGGACTGGGACTGGGGCCAGGGCTGAGACTGGGACTGGAGGTCCGGGTGGGGGGTTAGGTGGCTGGGGCAGGTGAGGCCAGGCATAGGGTCAGGCAGGGCTAGTGCTAGGACTAGGGCTTAGAATTGAGGTCAGGTCAGGTTACATACCAGAGTAAGTCCGTTAGGACAGGCCCTAGGCCCAGGGGAGGCTAGGCCCTAGGTCAGGTCAGAGTCAGGCTGGGCTAGGCTTAAGTGTTTTAGGGCTAGGTTAGTTGTTGTACCCAGGTTAGGGCCAGTGTTTGGCCTAGGCTAGGGGTTGAAAGTTAGGCTAGGTTAGACTAATTAGGATAGGGCTAGTGTTAGGCTAGGGGCCAGGATAGTGTTAGCTTAGTGTCAGGGTGGGGCTGAGCTAGGGTGGGGCGTGGCTGGGGATAGGGCGTGGGTTCAGTTTAGGCTAAGTCAGGGCTAGGCCAGTTAGGGTGGACCTTGGCTTAGGGACGGAGGGAGCTAGGCCTAGCTAGTGGGGTGGTCATGGCCAGGGCCAGGGCCAGGCCAGGTGAGGGCAAGGGCCAGGCCAGGCCAGGCTACCAGGGCTAGGTCAGGCCTAGGCTGGGGGCAGGCCACTTTAGACAAGGGCCAGTGACAGGGATAGAGCCAGGCCAGGCCAGGCCAGGTGGCCAGTGCCAGGTTAGGTCCTGGTTTCAGGAAGAGGGCCAGGCTAGTTTTAGGGGTAGGGGTAGGTTAGTGTTAGGTTTAGGGTTAGATTTAGGGATTAGTGTACAATTTTTTAGTAAGGTTAGGCTAGGATAGGTTAGATAAATAGGTGCAGGATTAAGGGTAAGGGTTAGGGTAGGCTAGGGACAGGGTTAGATTAGGGAAGGGTAGGTCTAGGGCTAGGGTTAGGGTTAGTGATAGAGTAGGTGGGTTAGGCTAGGGTTAGGGGTTAGGGTTAGGTTAGGCTTTAGGTTAGGTTAGGGATAGGGTTAGGATTGGTTAGGTTAAGGGTTAGGGTTAGGTTAGGGTTGGGTTAGGGTTATGGTTAGGGTTAGGGTTAGGTTTAGGTTAGGGTTAGTGTTAGGTTTGGGGTTAGGGTTACGGTTAAGGTTAGCGTTAGGGTGTAGGTTAAGGGTTAGGGTTAGGATTAGTGTTAGGCTTTAGGGTTAGGAGGTTAGGGTTTAGGGTTAGGTTAGTTTTAGATTTAGGGTTAAGGTTAGGGATAGTGTTAGGGTTAGGGTTAGGGTTAGGGTTAGGCTTAGTGTAAGAGTTAGGTTAGGTTTAGGGTTAGAGTTAGGCTTATGGTTAGGGTTTAGTGTAAGGTTAGGGATTAGGGTTAGGGTTAGGTTAGGGTTAGGGTTAGGGTTAGGGCTAAGGTTGGGGTTAGAGTTAGGTTTGGGTTAGGGTTAGTGTTAATATAGGTGATAGGATTAGGGCTACGGATAGGGTTATCTAGGGTTAGGTTTAGGGTTTGGGGTTAGGGTTATGGGTAGGGATAGGAGAAGGGGTATGGCTTGGGGTTTATGGTTAGGGTTAGGGTTAGAGTTAGGGTTAGGTTAAGTTTAGGGTTTAGGGCTAAGTGTTAGGGTTGGGTTATGGTTAGCTTTATTCTTAGGATTAGGGTTAGAAGAGTTTTAGGTTTAGGTGTTATAGGTTAGTATTAGGTTAAGGTTATGATTAGGGATAGGGTTATGGTAATTATTTATGATTTAGGGTTAGGGTTAGTTGTTTAGGCTTTTAGGGTTAGGGTTAGGTTTAGGGTTAGGGTTAGGCTGTGTAGGTTAGGGCTAGGGTTAGGGTTGGGGCTAGGTTATTGATACGGGTAGGGCTAGGGGTTAGGGTTAGGGCTTGGGGTTATGGTTACGGGTAGGGTTAGGGAAGGGGTATGGCTTGGGGTTAGGGGTTAGGGTTAGGGGTTAGGGGTTAGGGTTAGGTTAGGTTTAGGGTTAGGGTTAGGGTTAGCGTTACCCTTAGGTTTAGGTTAGAAGAGGGTTAGGGTTAGGGGTTTTGGTTAGGGTTACGGTTAGTGTTAGGGTTAGGGTTAGAGAGATAGATTTAAGGTTAGGGTTAGGGTTAGGATTAGGGTTAGAGTTAGCAGTTAGGGTTAGGATTAGGGTTAGGGGTTAGGGTAAGGGTTGGGGTTAGGGTAAGGGTTATGGTTAGGGTTAGCGTTACTCTTAGGTTTAGTGTTAGAAGAGGGTTAGGGTTAGGGTTTGGGTCAGGATCAGGGTCAGGGTCAGGGTCAGAGTCAGGGTCAGGGTTTAGGATAAGGTTTAGCATTAGGGTTAGTGTTAGCGTTAGGTTTAGGGTTAGGGTTAAGGGTTAGGGTTAGTGTTAGGGTTAGGGTTAGGATTAGGGTTAGGGTTAGGGTTTAGGGGTTAGGTTTAGGGTTATGGTTACGGTTGGGGTTGGGGTTGGGCTTAGGGTTAGGGTTAGGGTTAAGTTTAGGGTTGGGGTTAGCATTGGGGTTGTGGTTAGGGTTAGGGTTAGGTTTGGGGTTAGGGTTATGGTTGGGGTTAGGGTTAGCGTTAGGTTTAGGGTTAGGGTTAGGGATTATTTTAGGGTTAGAGTTATTGTAGGGTTAGGGTTAGGGTTAGTGTTAGGTTTTAGTGTTTAGGATTAGTGTCAGGGGTTAGGGTTAGGGCTAGATGTAGGGTTAGGGCTAGGGTTGGGATTAGCGTTATGGTTAATATTAGGGTTAGGGTTAGGTTTAGGTTAGGTTTAGGGTTAGGGTTATTTTTACTCTTAGGGTTTGGTTTTAGGGTTAGGGTTAGGGTTAGGGTTTAGGGTTAGGATTAGGTTTATGGTTAGCGTTAAGATTATGGTAAGGGCTAGGGTTAGGGTAAGGGTTAGAGTTAGGGTTGGGTTAGGGTTAGGTGTAAGTGTAGGGGTAGGGTTAGGGTTACAGTTAGGGGTTAGGGTTAGTATTAGGTTTAGGGGTAGTGGTATGGGGATGAGTTGGGGTCAGGGTTAAGGTTAGTGCTATGGTTGGGTTAGGTTTTTGTTAGGGTTAGAATTAGGGTTAGTGTTAGTGTTTGGGTTAGGGCTAGAGATGGCGTTAGGGTGAGGGCTATTGCTAGGGCTATGGCTAGGGCTTAGACAAGGGTTAGGGCTAGGGTTAGAGTCTTAGGTTAGGGCATGTTTTAGGGTTATGGTTAGTGGTAGGAGTTAGGGTTAGTGTTAGGGTTAGAGTTATCGGTTAGTGTGTAGGGGTACGGGTAGGGGAATGGGTTGAAGTTAGTGTTAGGGTTAAGGTTTGGTTAGGGATAGTGTTTGGGTTAGGGTTGGGGTTAGGGTTAGGATTAGGGCTAGGGTTGGGGTTAGGGTTGGGTTTGGGGTTAGGGTTAGGGTTGGGGTTAGGTTTAGGTTTAGGGTTAGGTTTAGAGGTAGGGTTAGTGTTGGGGTTTGGTTAGGGATAGGTTTAGTGTTCAGGTTTAAGGTTAGTGTTAGGATTAGTGTTAGGATTAGGGTTTAGGGGTTAGTGTTAGGGTTAGGGTTAGGGTTTAGGGTTAGGGCTAGTGTTAGGGTTAGGGTTAGTGTTAGGGTCTGGTTCAGGGTCAGGGTCAGGGTCAGTGTTTAGGGTTACCTTTAGCATTATGGTTAGCGTTAGGGTTAGGGTTAGGGTTAGGGTTAGCGTTAGGTGTTGGGTTAGGGTTAGGGTTAGGGTTTAGGGTTAGGGTTAGGGTTAGGGTCAGGGTCAGGGTCAGGGTCAGAGATAGGGTCAGGGTTTAGGGTTAGGTTTAGCATTAGGGTTAGCGTAAGTGTTAGGTTTAGGGTTAGGGTTAGCATTAGTGGTTTTGGTTAGGGTTAGTGTCAGGGTCAGGGTCAGGGTCAGGGTCTGAGTCAGGGTCAGGTTTTAGGGTTAGGTTTAGTGTTAGGGTTAGTGTTAGTGTTAGCGTTAGTTTTAGGGCTAGGGTTAGAGGTTAGGGTTGGGGTTAGGGTTAGGGTTGGGGTTGGGTTTGGGGTTAGAGTTGGGGTTAGGGTTAGGGTTAGGGTTATGGTTAGTTTTAAGGTTGGGGTTAAGGTTAGGTTTGGGGTGGGGTTAGGGATAGGGTTGGGGTTAGGGTTAGGGTCAGGTTTAGGGTTAGGGTTTTGGGTTATTGTAGCGTTATGGTTATGGTTAGGATTAGTGTTAGGTTTTAGGTTTTAGGATTAGTGTTAGGGTTAGGGTTAGGCCTAGGGATAGGGTTAGGGCTAGGGTTAGAGTTAGTGTTAGGGTTAATATTAGGATTAGTTTTAGGTTTAGTTTAGTGTTAGGGTTAGGGTTAGTGTTACTCTTAAGGTTTGGGTTAGGGTTAGGGTTAGGTTTTAGGGTTAGGATTAGGTTTAGGGTTAGGGTTAAGATTATGGTAAGGGCTAGGGCTAGGGTTAGGGTTAGGGTTAGGGTTGGGTTAGGGTTAGGTGTAAGTTTAGGGGTAGGGTTAGGGTTAAGGTTACAGTTAGGGGTTAGGGTTAGTATTAGGGTTAGGGGTAGTGGTATTGGGAGGGGTTGGGGTCAGGGTTAAGGTTAGTGCTATGGTTGGGTTAGGTTTTTGTTAGTGTTAGAATTATTTTTAGTGTTAGTGTTAGGGTTACGGCTAGAGATGGGGTTAGAGCTAGGGCTATTGCTAAGGCTATGGCTAGGGCTTAGACTAGGGTTATGGTTAGTGGTAGGGATTAGGGTTAGTTTTAGGGTTAGAGTTATCGGTTAGGGTTAGGGGTACGGGTAGGGGAATGGGTTGAAGTTAGTGTTAGGGTTAGGGTTTGGTTACGGCAGGGATAGGGTTAGGGTTTACGGTTTAGGGTTAGAGTTAGGATTGGGTTTAGGGTTAGGGATGGAGTTTGGGTTAGGGTTCAGAGTTAAGGTTAGGGTTAGATTTAGGGTTAGGGATTAGGATTGGCGTAGGGGTATGGGTTGGGGTTAGGTTTAGGGTTAGCGTTGTGTTAGGGTTAGGCTAGGGCTAGGATTAGGTTCAGAATTAGTGCCAGAGCTAGGTCTATGGCTAGGTGTAGGGTTAGGGTTTAGGGTTAGTGTTAGGTTTAGGGATTAATGTTAGGGTTAGGGTTAGGGAAAGAGTGAGGGTTGGGTTAGTGTTAGAGTTTAGGGTTAGGGTTAAGGTTAGGTTTAGGGTTTAGGGTTAGGGTCAGGGTTAGGTTTAGTGGTTAGTGTTAGGGTTAATGTTAGGATTAGGGGTTAGGGTTAACGTTAGGGTTAGGGTTAGTGTTAGGGTTGGGGTTAGGTTTAGGGCTAGGGGTATGGTTAGGGCTAGGGCTAGTGCTTGGGCTAGGGGCTAGGGTTACGTTTAGGGTTAGAGAAAGAGTTAAGGTAAGGTTTAGGGTTGGATTAGGTTTAGGGTTAGTGTTTAGGTTTAGGGTTAGGGTTAGTGTTAGGATTTAGGTTTAGGTTTGTGGTTAGGGTTAGGGTTAGAGGTAAAGTTAGGGGTTGTGGTTACTGTTAGGTTTAGGGATAGGGTTAGGGTTAGGGTTAGTGTTTAGTGTTAGGGTTAGGGTTTAGGGTTTAGGGATAGGTTGAGGTTTAATGTTAGGGTCAGTGTTAGGAGTAGGGGTAGGTATAGGGGTGGTGGTTAAGGTTAGGATTAGTGTTAAGATTAGGGTTGTGTTAGGGTTAGGGGTAAGGGTAGGTAGATGGGTAGTAGTAGGTTTAGGGTTAGGGTTAGACGAGTTAGGGTTAAGATTAGGGTTAGTGTTACAGTTAGGGTTAGGGTTAGGGTTATGGGTAAGGTTTTGGGTTAGGGTTAGGTTAAGGTTAGGGTTAGTGTGTTAAGGTTTAAGGTTAGTGTTAGCGTTTGAGTTAGGGTTAGGTGTTAGGTTTCTGATTAGGTGTTAGGGTTAAGGGTAGGGGTAGAAGTAGGGGTAGGGGCATTGGTTGGGGTTAGGGATACGGTTAGGGTTGTGTTAGGGTTAGGATTTAGGGTTTAGGGTTAGGGTTAGTGTTAGGGTTAGTGTTAGGGCTAGGGATAGGGTTAGGGCTAGGGCTAGGGCTAGGGTTATGGTTATGGTTAGGGTTTAGGGTTAAGGTAAAGGTTAGGATTAGGGTTTAGTGTTTAGGGTTAGTGTTAGGGATTGGGGTGAGGGTTAGGGTCAGGATTGGGATAAGGTTTGGGTTATGGTTAGGGTTAGGGTTTAGATTTAGGGGTAGGGTTATGAATAGGGTTAGTTTTAGGGTTAGGTCTAGGGCTAAGGCTAGGGTTAGGGCTGGGCTAGGGCTAGGGTTAGGTTTAGGGGTGGGTGAGTTTTAGGGTTAGAGTTAGGGGTAGGGGTAGTGTTTGGTTAGGGTTAAGGTTAGGGGTAGGGGTAGGGGTAGGGTTGGGTTACGTTTAGGGTTAAGGTAGGGGTAGGTGTAGGGTTAAAGGTATGCGTGGGTTAGGGTTAGGGTTAGGGTTGGGTTAGGGTTAGGATTACGGTTAGGGTTAGCATTACTCTTAGGTTTAGGGTTAGAAGAGGTATAGGGTTAGGGTTAGGGTTAGGGTAGGGGTTTTGGTCAGAGTTAGGTTTAGATTTAGGGTTAGGGTTTGGTTTAGGGTTAGGGTTAGGGTGAGGATTAGACTTAGGGTTTGTTTTAGGGTTAGGGTTAGGGTTAGGGTTAGTGTTACTCTTAGGTTTAGGGTTAGAAGAGGTTTAGGGTAGGGTTAGGGTTAGGGGTTAGTGTTAGGGTTAGGGTTAGGCTTAGCGTTAGGGTTTGGTTTAGGGTTAGGGTTAGGGTTTGGGTTTACCTTAGGGTTAGGTAAGGGTTAGGGTTAGCATTATTCTTAGGTTTATGGTTAGAAAGAGGTTTAGGGTTAGAATTAGGGTTAGGGGTTAGGGTTAGCATTATTCTTAGGTTTATGGTTAGAAGAGGTTTAGGGTTAGAACTAGGGTTAGGGGTTAGGGTTAGGTTTAGGGTTAGGTTTAGGGTTAGGGTTTGGTTTACGGTTAGGGTTAGGGTTAGGATTAGGGTTTAGGGTTAGCGTTAGGGTTAGGGTTAGTGTTAGGGTTAGGTTTAGGGTTCGGGTCAGGGTAAGGGTTAGGGTTTAGGGTTAGGGTTAGCGTTAGGGTTAGCATTAGCATAAGGGCTAGCGTTAGGTTTGGGGTTAGGTTTAGGGTGAGGGGTTAGGGTTAGTGTTAGGGTGAGGGTTAGGGGTTAGGGTCAGGGTTAGTGTTAGGGTTAGTGTTAGGGTTAGGGTTGGGATTGGGGTTAGGGTTTAGTTTGGGGTTAAGGTTGAGACTGGGGTTAGGGTTAGGGTAGGGATTGTGGTTAGGTTTAGGGTTGGGGTTGGGATTAGGATTAGGGTTGGGGTTAGGCTTAGGGTTAGAGTTAGGGTTCGGGTTAGGGTTGGTGAAGGGGTTAGGGTTAGTGTTGGGGTTAGTGTTAGGGTTAGGGTTGGTATTAGGGTTAGGTTTAGGGTAAGGGTTAGGGAAAGAGTTTAGGCTTTGGATATGTGTTAGGGTTAAACTTGGGGTTAGGGTTAGAGTTAGGCCTTGGGCTAGGGTTAGGGTTAGGGTAGGGTTAGGGTAGGGTTGGCGTTGGGGTTAGGTTTAGGTTTAAAGTTCGCATTACTACCAGGTTTATTGTTAGGTTTAGGGTTAGGGTTAAGGTTAGGGTTAGGATTAGGGTTAGGGTTAGAGTTAGTGTTAGGGTTAGGGTTAGCATTACTCTTAGGTTTAGGGTTAGGGTTAGGGTTAGTGTTAGAGTTAGGGTTAGGTGTTAGGGTTAGGGTTAGGATTTAGGTTTAGGGTTAGGGTTAGGGTTAGGGTTAGAGAAAAGGTTAGGGGTTGTGGTTAGTGTTAGGTTTCGAGATAGGGTTAGGTTTGGGTTAGTGTTAGGGTTAGGGTTAGAAGAGGTTTAGGTTAGGGTTAGGGTTAGGGTTAAGGTTAGGGGTTAGGTTTAGGGTTATGGTTAGGGATAGGGTTAAGGGTTAGGGTTAAGATTATTGATTAGGGTTAGGGTTGGTGTTAGGGTTTAGGGTTAGGGTTAGGGTTAGTGTTTGGGTTAGGTTTAGGGTTAGGGTCAGTGTCATGGTCAGGGTCAGGGACAGGGTTTAGGGTTATGGTTAGCGTTAGGGTTAGCGTTAGCGTTAGGTTTAGCGTTAGGGTTAGGGTTAGGTTTATGGTTTAGGGTTAGTGCCAGGGTTAGGGTTAGGTTTAGGATTAGGGTGAGGGGTTAGGGTTAGGTTAGGGTTGTGGTTGGGGTTAGGTTTGGGATTGGGTTTAGGGTTAGGGTTAGGGTTAGGGTTAGTTTCAGTGTTGGGTTTAGGGTTAGGGTTGGTGTTGTGTTTAGAGTTAGGGTTAGGGTTAGGGGTTGGGGTTGGGGCTAGGTTAAGGATTGGGGTTAGGGTTAGGTTTAGGGTTGGTGTTAGGTTTAGGGTTAGGTTTAGTGGTTAGGGTTAGGGTTAGGGTTTAAGGTTAGGGTTAAGGTTATGTTTAGGGTTAGGGTTTAGGGTTAGGGTTACGATTAGGGTTAGGGTTAGGGTTCAGGGTTAGCTTTAGGGTTAGGGTCAGGATCAGAGTCAGGGTCAGGGTCAGAGTCAGGGTCAGGGTCTAGGGTTAAGTTTAGCGTTAGGGTTAATGTTAGGGTTAGGGTTAGGGGTAGGGTTAGGGTTAGGGTTAGGGGTTAGGTTAGGGTTAGGTTTAGCGTTATGGGTTAGGGTTAGGGTTAGGGGTAGGGGTAGGGTTTCCGTTACTCATAAGTTTAGGGTTAGAAGAGGTTTAGGGTTAGGAATAGGGTTAGGGGTTAGGGTTAGGGTTAGGTTTAGGGTTAGGGTTTGGTTTAGGGTTAGGGTTAGGTTATGGTTAAGGTTAGAGTTAGAGTTTAGGGTTAGCGCTAGGGTTAGGGTTAGGGTTAGGGTTTGGGTTAGGGTCAGGGTCAGGCTGTAAGGTTAGGGTTAGTGTTAGGGTTAGGGTTAGGGTTAGGGTTGGGGTTAGGTTTAGGGTTAGGGTTAGGGGTTTGTGTTAGGGATAGGGTTATGGTTAGAGTTAGGGTTAGGGTTAGGGGTTTTGCTTATGGTTAGGGCCAGTGTTAGGGTTTGGTTTTAGGTTAGGGTTTAGGGTAAGGGTTAGGGTTAGGGTTCGGGCTAGGGATACGTTTAGGACTAGGGCTAGTGCTAGGGCTAGGGCTAGAGCTAGGGCTAGCGTTAGGGTTAGGTTTAGGGTTAGTGTTTAGTGTTATGGTTAAGGTTAGATTTAAGGGTAGGGATAGGGTTAGGGCTTAGGGTTAGGGTTAGGGATAGTGTTAGGGTTAAGGTTAGGGTAGGGATTAGAGTTAGGGTTAGGGTTAGGGTTAGGTTTAGGGTCAGGGTCAGGGTCAGGATCAGAGTCAGGGTCAGGTTCAGGTTTTAGGGTTAAGTTTAGCATTAGGGTTAGCGTTGGGGTTAGGGTTAGGGTTAGGGTTCAGGGTTAGGGTTAGGATTCATCTTTAGGGTTAGAGTTAGGGGTTAGGGTTAGGTTAGGTTTAGTGTTGTGGTTGGGGTTATGTTTGGGTTTAGGGTTAGGGTGGGATTGGGGTTGGGTTTAGGGTTAGGTTTAGCGTTGGGGTTAGGGTTAGGGTTGGGGTTGATGTTAGGGTTAGGGTTGAAGTTAGGGTTAGGGTTGGGGTTTGTGTTAGGATTAGGGTTAGGGTTAGGGGTTAGGATTAGGGTCAGGGGTTCGGGTTAAGGTTAGGGTTGGGGTAGGAGTTAGGGTTGGGGTTGGTGTTAGAGTTGGGATTGGGGTGGGGGATAGGGTTGGGGTTGGGGTTAGGATTGGGGTTAGGGTTAAGTTTAGGGTTAGGGTTGGGGTTAGGGTTAGGTTTAGGGTTGGTGTTAGGGTTAGGGTTAGGTTTAGGGGTTAGGTTTAGGGTTAGGGTTAGCGTCTGTGTTAGTGTTAGGGTTTAGCTTTAGGTTTAGGTTTAGGTTAGGGTTAGGGTCAGGGTCAGGTTCAGGTCAGGGTCAGAGTCAGGGTCAGGGTTTAGGGTTAAGGTTAGGGTTAGGGTTAGGTCTAGGGCTAGGGTTATGGTTAGGGCTGGACTAGGGCTAGGGTTAGGGTTAGGGTTTGGTGAGTTTTAGTGTTAGCGTTAGGGGTTGGGGTAGGGGTAGGGTTAAGTTAGGGTTAAGGTTAGGGGTTGGGGTAGGGGTAGGGTTAAATGTATGCGTGGGTTTGCATTAGGGTTAGGGTTAGAGTTGGGTAAGGGTTAGGATTAGGGTTAGTGTTAGGGTTAGGTATTAGGGTTAGGGTTAGGATTAGGGGTTAGGTTTAGGGTTAGGGTTAGTGTTTGGTTTCGGGTTAGGTTTAGGGTTAGAGTTAGCGTTACTCTTAGGTTTAGGGTTAGAAGAGGTTTAGTGTTAGGTTTAGGGTTATGGGGTTTGGTTAGGGTTAGTGTTAGGGTTAGGGGTTAGGTTAGGGTTAGGGTTAGGGTTTGGTTTAGGGTTAGGGTTAAGGTTAGTGTTAGGGTTTAGGGTTAGGGTTAGGGTGAGGTTTAGAGTTTAGGGTTAGCGTTAGGGTTAGTTTTAGTGTTAGGATTAGGGTTGGGGTCAAGGTCAGTGTCAGGGTTTATGGTTAGGGTTAGCATTATGGTTCGCGTTAGCATTAGGGTTAGCATTAGGTTTAGGGTTAGGGTTAGGTTTAGGGGGTTAGGGTTAGGGTTTGGGTTAAAGTTAAGGTTAGGGTTAGGGTTAAGGGTAGGATTAGGTTTTTGGTTAGTTAGGGTTAGGGTTAGTGTTAGGGTTAGGTTTAGTGTTCAGATTAGGGTTGGGGTCAAGGTCAGTGTCAGGGTTTATGGTTAGGGTTAGCGGTAAGGTTAGCATTAGCGTTAGGGTTAGCGTAAGGTTTAGGTTTAGGGTTAGGTTTAGGGGTTAGGGTTAGGGTTAGGATTAGATTTGGGTTAAAGTTAAGGTTAGGGTTAGGGTTAAGGGTAGGATTAGGTGTTTTGGTTAGTTTTAGGTTTAGGTTTAGTGTTAGGGTTAGGGTTGGGTTAGTGTTAGGTTTATGGTTAGGATTAGGGTTAGGGTTAGGGTTAAGGTTAGGATTAGGTTTAGGGTTCAGTTTAGGGTTAGCATTAGGGTTAGGTTCAGGTTTCGGTTAAGCTTAGGGTTAGGGTTAGTGTTCAGGGTTAGGGTTAGGGTTCTGGTTTAGAGATAGGGTGTCAAAAAGTGTTAGGTTTAGGGTTAGGGTCGGTTATGGTTAGGGTTAGGGTTATTGCTAGGGCTAGGGCTAAGAATACGGTTAGGGTTAGTGTTAAGTTTAAGGGTAGGGTTAGGGGTTGTGGTTAGGTTTGGGTTTGGGTTAGGGTTAGCGTTAGGGTTTAGAGTTTAGCATTATGGCTAGGGTTAGGGTTAGGTCTAGTGCTAGGGTTAGATCTAGGGCTAGGGCTAAGGTTAGGGCTTGGGCTAGGGTTAGGGTTAGGGTTAGAGTTGGGTGAGTTTTCAGGTTAACGTTAAGGGTGGGGTAGGGTAGGGTTAGGTTTAGGTTAGGGTTAGGTGTAGGGGTAGGGCTGGGTTAGGTTTAGGGTTAAGGGTGGGGGTAGAGGTATGGTTGGGTTATGTTTAGGTTTAGACGAGTTAGTGTTAGGGTCAGGGTTAGGGTAGGTTTACGGTTAGGGTTAGGGTTAAGGTTATTGTTACAGTTAGAGTTAGGGTTAGGGTTATGGTTAGGGTTCAGTGTTAGGTTTTGAGTTAAGGTTAGGGGTTAGGGTTAAGGTTATTGTTAGTGTTAGGGTTAGGGTTAGTGTTTAGGGTCAGATTGAGGGTTATGGATCAGGGTTTTGGGAAAGGGTTAGGGTTAGGGTTAAGGATAGGTTTAGGGATTGAGGTTAGGGTTACGGTTAGGGTTAGGGTTGGGTTAGCATTAAGGTTAGGGTTAATGCTAGGGCTAAATTCTAACCCTTTCACTAACCTTACCCAATCCTAACCCTAACCCAAACCCCAACAGATACCCCTACACCTATCCCTACCCCTACCCCTAACCCTAACCCTAAACCTTAAAACTTAACCCTAAACCTAACCCAACTCTAACCCTAACCCTAATCCTTACCCTCTCCCTAGGCCTAACAGTAACCCTAACTCTATCCCTATACCCTGAACCCTAACCGTAACCCTAACCCTAACCCAACCTTAACCCTAAAACTACCCCTAACCCTACCCCTACTCCTACCTCTAACCCCTAACCCTAACCTTAACCCTATACACTAACCGTAACCCTAACTGTAACGCAAACCTAACACTAAACCTAACCCTAACCCCTAACCCTAACTCTAACCCTAACCCCAACCCCAACCCTAACCCTAACCATATCCTAACTATAACCTAACCCTAACCCAAACCCTATTCTAACCATAACCCTAAACCTAAACCTCTTCTAACCGTAATTCTAACAGTAACGCTAACCCTAATCCTATCCCTAACCCCAACCCCAACCCTAAACCTAAACCTATCTTAAGCCAAAACATAACCCTAACCGTAAACCTAACAGCAACCCTAACACTAACACTAAACCTAACCCTAACCCTAACTCTAAAACCTAACCCTAACCCTAACCCTAACCCTAGTCTAGCCCTATCCCTACCCCAAGCACTCGCCATAGGCCTAACCCTATATTTAGGTCTAACCCTACCCCTAACCTTAATCCTAACCCTAAACCCTAAACTCTAACCCTAAAACTAACCCTAACCCTAACCCAAACCTAACCCAAAACCTAACCCAAATCCGCAACCCATAAGCCTACACTTACCCCTACCCCTACCCCTAACCCTAACCAAACCCTAACCCTAACACTAATGCTAACCCTAACACTAACCCTAAACCTAATCCTAACGCTAACCCTAACCCAACCCTAACACTAACCCTAACACTAACACTAACCCTATCACTAACCTTAACCCTAAACCCTAACCCTAACCCTAAACCTAAACCCTAACCTTAACCCTTACCCTAACCCTAAACCCTAATCCTAACCTTAATTGTTAGGTTACCCTAACGGTAACCCTACCGCTAAACACAAACCCTAACCGAAATCCTTACAAACCCTAAACCTAACCGTAACCCTAACCCCAACCCATTCCCCTACCCCTACACTGAACCCAAACCGTAACCACTAACCTAACACTAACCCCTAACCCTAACACAAGCCTTAACCTTAACCCTAAAACCTAACCCTAAAACGAACCCTAACCTTAACCCTAACCATAACCCTAACCGTAACTCTAACCCTAACCCTAACTGTAACCCTAACCCTATCCCTAACCCTATCCCAAACCCTCACTCGTCTAAACCTAACCCTAAACCTACCCCTACCCCTAACTCTATCCATACCCCTAACCCTAACCCAACCCTAAACCTGACCTCAACCCTAACCCTAACTCGTCCAACCCTTAACTTACCACTAATCCTATGACTAACCCTAACCCTCACCCTATCACTAAACCCTAATCCCTAACCCTAACCCTAACCCTATTCTAACCCTAACTCTAAACCGAAACCTCTTCTAACCCTAACCCTAACCATAACCATAACCCTAACCGTAACTCTAACCCTAACCCTAACTGTAACCCTAACCCTATCCCTAACCCTATCCCAAACCCTAACTCGTCCAACCCTTAACTTACCACTAATCCTATGACTAACCCTAACCCTAACCCTATTACTAAACCCTAATCCCTAACCCTAACCCTAACCCTATTCTAACCCTAACTCTAAACCGAAACCTCTTCTAACTCTAACCCTAACCATAACCTAACCCTAACCCTAACCCTTATCCTATCCCTAACCCCAACACCAATGTTAAACCTAAACCTACCCTAACCCTATACCTAAACCTAACCCTAAGCCTAACCCTAACTTTAAGCCTAACCCTAACACTAACACTAACCCTAACAATAACCCTAAACCCTAACCCTAAACCTAAACCTAACCCCTCACATTAACCCTAACCCTAAACCCTAACCCTAACTCTAACCCTAACCTTAAACCCTAACCCTAACTCTAACCCTAAAACTAATCCTAACCCTAATACTAACCCTAAATTCTAACCCTTTCACTAACCTTAACCCAATCCTAACCCTAACCCTAACTCCAACCCATACCCCTACTCCTAACCCCTAAACCTAACCCCTAGCCCCTAATCCTAACACTAAACCTAAACCTAACACTAAACCCTAATCCTAACCCTATCCATAACCTAACCCTAATACCCTAAACCTAACCCTAACTTTATTCTAACGCTAACCCTAAACCTAAACCTCTTCTACACTCAACCTAAGAGTAACTCTAACCTTAACCCTAACCCTAACACCAAACCCAACCCTAACCCTAAACCCTAATACTAACACTAATCGTAAACCCTAACCCTTAAACTAACCATAGCCAGAGACCTAGCCCTAGCCTTAGCCCTAGGACTAGCCCTAGCCCTATTCCTAACCCTAGCCCTAATCCTAACCCTAGCCCTAATCCTAACCCTAACCCTTACACTAACCCAAACCCTTACACTAACCCTAACCCAAGCCCAATCCCTAGCCCTAGCCCTAGCCATAACCCTAACCCTTACCCTAAGCCTAAACACTAAACCCTAAACCTAACCCAAACCTAACTCTAAACCTAACACTAAGTAAAACATCAACCTCTACCCAACCCCTAACCTTAACCGTAACCCAACCCTAACCCTAACCCTAACCTTATCCCATACCCTAACTCTATCCCTAAACCCTAAACTCTAACACTAATCCTAAACCTAAACACTAACCCTAACCCTAATCCTTACCCAACCCTAAACCTAACCATAATCCTAACCCCAACCCATTCCCCTACCCCTACCCATACACTGAACCCTAACCCTAAACCCTAACCTAACCCTAACCATAACCCCTACCCCTAACACAAACCTTAACACTAATCCTAAACCCTAACCCTAACACTAACCCTAAACCCTAATCCTAACCCTAAACCTAATCATAACCCCTAACCCTAACCTTAACCCTAAACCTAACCCTAACCCTAACTCTAACCCTAAACCTAACTGTAACCCTAACAGTATCCCTAACCCTAACCCTAACACTAATTCGTCTATCCCTAACCCTAAACTTACCCCTACCACTAAACCTATCCCTACCCCTACCCCTAACCCAACCCTAACCCTAACCCTAACAACAACACCTAAGCCTACCTCTAATCTTAACCCTAACCCTAACCCTAAACCTCTTCAAATCCTAACCCTAACAGTAATGCCTACCCTAATCCTATCCCTAACTCCAACCCCAACCATAAACCTAAACCTAACCTCAACCCTAGCCGTAACCCTAACACTAACACTAAATATGACCCTAAACCTAACATTAAACCCTAACCATAACCCTAACCCTAAACCCTAACCCTAACACTAATCCTAATCCTAACCCCAACCTAATAACCATAACCCTAAACCCTAACCCTAACACTAACCCTAACCCAATCCTAACCCTAAATCTAACTCCAACCCATACCCTTACCGCAACCCCTAACCCCTAAACCCTAACCCTAACACTAACCCTATCCCTAAACCTTAATCCCTAACCCTAAACCCTAACCGTAACCCTAACCCTAACCCTAACCCCTAACCCTAACCCTAACCCTAACCCTAACCCTAACCCTAAACCCTAACCCTAACCATAACCCTAAACGTAACTCTAACCCTAACCCTAACTGTAACCAAACCTTATCCCTAACACTAACCCTAACCCTAAGTCATCTAACCCTAACCCTAAACCTACCCCTACCTCTAACCCTATTCCTACCCCTAACCCTAACCCAACCCTAACCCAACCCTAACCATAAAACTTCTAACCCTAACACTAAACCTACGCCTAACCCTAAACATATCCCTAATCCTAACACTAACCCTAACCCTAACCCTGACACTAAACCCTCACACCTAACCATGACCCTAACCCTAAACACTAACCCTAACGTTAACTATAACCCAAACCTAACCCTAAACCTAACCCTAACCCCTAACGTTAATGCTAACCTTAACCCCAACACCAACCCTAATCCTAACCATACCCTAACTCTAACCTTACCCTAACCCTAAGCCTCTTCTAACCCTAACCCTAAACCTAATCCTCTTCTAACCCTAACCCTAGCAGTAACGCTAATCCTAATCCTATCTCTAACCCCAACTCCAACCCTAAACCTAAACCTACACTAAGCCTAAACCTAAACCTAACCATAAACCTAACCCCAACCCTAACCCTAACACTAACACTTACCCTATCCCTAACTCTAAAAACTAACCCTAACCCTAAACCCTAAACCTAGTCTAGCCCTAGCCCTACCCCTATCACTAGCCCTTGGCCTAACCCTATCCTAGGTCTAACCCTACCCCTACCCTTAACCCTAACCTTAAAACTAAACACTAACCCTAAAACTAACCTTAACACTAACCCTACCCTAACCCCAAACCTAAACCTAAATGCAACCCATACACCTACCCTTACCCCTACCCCTAACCCTAACCCTAACAAAACCCTAACACTAACCCTAACCCGTAACACTAACCCTAAACCTAATCCTAACCCTAACCCTAACCCAACCCTAACA
This sequence comes from Nanger dama, assembly GCA_917880005.1. NCBI lineage: Eukaryota > Metazoa > Chordata > Mammalia > Artiodactyla > Bovidae > Nanger > Nanger dama. Next base: position 21,240 of record CAKJTW010000721.1, read on the forward strand.
CTAACCCTAACACTAATGCAAACCCTATCCCTAACCGTAACCCTAAACCCTAACCCTAACACTAACACTAACTCTAAAACCTAACCCTAACCCTAACCCTAAACCCTAATCCTAACCCTAATTGCAGCCTTTATCTAGCCATAGCCCTTGCACTAGCCCTAGGCCTAACCCTATCCTTAGGCCTAACCCTACCCCTATCCTTAACCCTAACCCTAAACCCTAAACCCTAACCCTAAAACAAACCCTAACCCTAACCTCAACACAACCCTAACCCAAACCCTAACCCTAACCGCAAACTTACCCTTACCCTTACCCCTACCCCTAACCCTAACCAAACCCTAACCCAAACCCTAACACTCACCCTAACAATAACCCTAACCCTAAACCTAAACCTAATCCTAATCCTAACCTCAACCCCAACCCTAACCCTAACCGTACCCTAACTGTAACCTAAATCTAACCCTAAATCTAAATCTAAACCTAAATCTATCCCCTCCCCAAGGAGGCCTGTTGGCCTAGGTCATAAGGAAAGGTAGGAGAGGAGCTGAGGCCACGAAGGGGCCTGTGCTGTAGCCCAGGCACCCACAGCCTGCTACCTCCCTGGCAGTAAGCCTAGCAGCTAGGAAAGTCTGGGCATGGCTCGCCCAGGGCAGAGCAGCCTCATGCGTGGGTCTCTGGCAGATCGGCCTCTGAACAGAGCTGGAGCTCTGCCGTGCTGGAGGCACACTAGTGGCTTCCCCATCAGGGCTTGCAGATGCTCGCCGCTGGGTTTATTCTTCTTCCCCAAAAGAGGGTAGTTTCCTCGCATGCTGTGTACTCGGCTTCCAAGCGGGGCGTCAGCGCGCCTTCCAGTGGTCTGGGCTTATGGGCTGGTTCCCTGAGTTGGGCCTTTGGACGGGAGCCCAGACACGCAGGGGTGGGCCTAAACCACCTGTACATACCTCTGCTGGCTAGGAGAGCACTAGGGACCAACTTTGGTCAAGCTGTTTCCGGTTGCCAACAGAGCGCCCCCCTTCCCCGTTGTGGCTCTGCACACCCAGCCAGGGGCCCTGGAAGCCTGGTACTCTCCATGCCCTGTGGGGTCTGTGGGGCCAAGCGACCGCTGGGAAGCCATCCAGTTGCCCTTGCTTTCCCTCTGACAGAGCTCTCACTC